>LKTO01000113.1:0-111666 GCA_001399465.1 Hymenoscyphus scutula | reverse complement strand
TCTATATATAAGAAGATTCGATTATTCTTTCTAGAGTAGAGTTCTTACTACCTTATATACTTAGTCTACTTATTCTAGAGAATTCTACTATATATTCTCTCTAAGGTTCTATTAAGTTAATACGTTATAATTAATATATTATATTACTAAGCGAGGTTATATACTTATGTCGCTAGAGTACTCTAAGACTTACTCTATAGATATAACTCTTAATAGAAATAACTATAATAGTAGAAAAGTTTAAAGCTATCTTAAATTTAGTATACTTGTTTTTATTTAAAGCTCTAAAAATTATATTAAGAACTAATTAAAGTATAGTAATTAATAGTTTTACTCTCTAATTAATTTTAAATACTTTAAATACTCTCTAAATAAAGTATAAGATACTTTCTATTCTAGTTTAAAGAGTATTTCTATTAGTATAACTATTAAATAGAGATAAAACTATTAGTATTATAAGTTTTCTTACTTATTACTTTTTATCTATAGATATATCTAGAAATAATAATAATTATAAATTAATCTACTATCTTCTCTATCTCTTTCTATTACTCTTCTACTTTATATAGTTAATCTAATATACTAGATATAAGATAATATTATTAAGTATCTATAAGATTCGCTCTATACTAATATCTATCGATTATACCTCGATTAAATCTATATATTATATAACTTATATTATATACCTTTATCTATTTAATTCTTTAATAAAGATTTATCTAATAACTCGTCTATTAATATCTCTACTACTAGTAGTATTATATTATTATTATAATCGATTCGCGATTCTATTAAATCATCTTTTCTATATACTTCTAGAGTAGTATATTAATAGTAGTAGTAGTAGTAGAGATTAAATTATAATAGTAAAAGCTTTAAGTTATTAGAAATTATATTATATAGTCTAAATTTACTAGAAATTAGATATAAATAAGTAGTAATTAATAATTATTTTCTATTTTAATAGAAGTTTCTTTTAAAATAGAATAGAGAGTATTTAATATACTTCTAATTAATTAGAAAGTAAAACTATTAATTACTAATAAAAGTCTTAAATATTATATTATATACTATTAGATATAGAAAAGAGATCTAAGTAAGAAAACTTAATAAAATATTAATCTTTTATATATATTAAATAAAAGCTAAATAATCTTTATTAATATTAATTTAAGCGTTACTATTAATATTTACTATTTTATTTAATATTCTTTAAATCTATAATTTATTTTTAATATACCTCTAAATAAATAAAAGGCGTTTTAGTTATAAAATAAGATAGTTAATTTTTAATATCTTAACTATATATTATTTATAGTTATTTTAAAGTAAATTAAATCTAATATTTCTTTAAACTCTCTATCTATCTATTTTTTTTATTTATACTTTAGTATAAAGTACTCTATATCTAACTTTATAATCTTATAGAATTAATATCTATTAAGAGATATTTATATTAATTACTATATACTATATATTTAGATTTTAATAAGAATAATAAGAAAAATAATAATATAAGAAGAAGATAGAATCTATTATATTCTCTACTAAGAATTAATACTAGACTATAGAAATATAAATAGTAGAACTAGTCTAGACTATATAAAAGATAAAATCTATAATTAAGTTAAATAAGCTTTTTAATAATTATTATAATATTTATTCTAGAGATAATAAAGTAATTAGATATTATAAACCTAGTTTCTAATAAAAAACTAAGAAAATAAAGTTTCTAAACAATCTATTTCACTAATCATAAAAGCTCATTCCCTCATCTGCTGCTAACTCACAGGGCATAAATACAGTTCCTAACCACGAATCAGAACCCTGTAATTCGAATGGACCTAAATCTCTCGAAACACTATTATCGGTTACTTCCCTCGCATGTCTCGTTGAAGAGCTAGGTGGCTGCAAGAGGTTAATTATATCGCTAAAGCAATTCCAGCCAGGGGAACTTCTGTCATGCCGCCTATGTCTCCACTCGGAATCTGGTACCGATATATTTTCTCTCGCGATTTCCATAGGAGTGTGACCTGTGTTATCCCCGATGGTTGCATCAATGCCCTCTGCAGCTAGCAGCAATTTCAATGCCGGAATATAGGCATAGAAGACCGCTAAAAACAATGCAGTTCTCCCCTCGTGGTCCCGGACGTTGACATCGATATCGGGGTGGCTAAGCAGAAGACCTATGGTCTTGATCTGGCCACGAGAGACTGCAGATGAGAGTGGTGTTATACCCCGAGGTCCCTTCAGGTTCACTTTAAGCGTTGGCGCCATAAAGAGGACTTCCATGGCTCTTATTCTCCCTTTTGCGGCGGCTGTTGAGAGAGCAGTATATCCTGGGTGAGCTATGATATTGACATCCGTTCTCTTGTGCATGATTAAAACTTGCATGATTTCAATCCATACACTATCATCACTAAAATCATTATCGACTGACCACCCTTTCACAGCAGCAAGCATTAATGGTGTGTCGCCATATCCTGTTTGACAATTGGGATTGATATCCGGAACGTCCAGAAGCCTTTTTACAATTTGTGGTGATCCACGAGAAGCTGCAACCCCTAAGGGGGTCCATCCTTCAAAATCACTTAGGTTAACATCAATGCTCGGCGAGGCAAGCAGACTGGAAACAGCTGACGAAACATATCTTACTTCTCTAGCTGCGTATAAAAGAGCGGTAGATCCATGCGGATCTTGAGCATTGATATTGATTGTTGGAGAGCCAAGTAGTAGTTTAGCTGCACCGTCATGTCTCTTCCATACAGCGGCGAGAAGAGGTGTGGTGACGTTTGCCGTGTGGATCGCAACTGAACCACAACCGTGATTGACATCGACCTCGGGATGGTCAAGTAGCTTAGATATCATGCCTTGAGAGCCATGGAGTGCGGCCCACCATATTGGCGAGTTCTTGGATATCCTATCTCTTGCGTTAAGATCCAAGCCAGGCTCATGGGTTATCTGTTGAAAGACGAAATCTAAGTCAAGTATAGATGCTAAATGTAGTGGCGTGAAATCTTCACTTCGCTGACAGAATGCCAGGGGCTCTTCAGCACCTTGATCGCAGGTGTAGACCAGCCACCAGTCCTTGCATTGGGCAGAATTGACTTTGCATGCTCTCCAGACAAGATCTGTTATCGGATGAGTCAAGGGGATAGAAGTGTCTCGTAATAGAGCGGCCCAACATTGGGAAGCGTATTTGAAAAATGAGTAGCCAAATTGAGTGTCACTCAATTTGGTACTGGTCTTCGCCACCCATTCTCTTATCTTCAAACACACGGCTGTTTGAGCTGCGGCATCCGCGTTTGATATCAAAGGTGCCCCCGAGAGTGCGTCAATATTTGACCACCAAGCATTATGATTACCGAAATTAGATATAAGAATAACAAGAAGGAGGATACGTGATAGAAGGACTCTGCAATCCTCTCCTACTAACGAGTGTTTCCACAGCTCCTTTCTTGGTGCATGCGTTTCCTCAATTGCTATATAGTTCGGAGAGAGTAGGAACTCTTTTGCTGTTTGATGAAGAAGGTAGATTCTGTCGTCGATAACACTGACGAAGAGTCCACATAAGTTCCTGATCCATCGCTTGCAAAATTCGTGTGACTGGCCACACAAATCATTAAGTGATTTGTGATGACTCTCGATCTTTAATGCGATAGTCATCTCCTGCACTGTGAGTGGTTGAGGAGCAACACAGATGATTGCAAGCAGTTTCCTGGTTTGCTTCTTGTCTTTGCTCTTGTTAAGAATAGCACTATATGCTTCATCAACAGAGTCAGGAATTTCATCGAAGATCCTACGTCGGCCATCCTTCGTGGCCAAATCTGGATCATAGCGTATCAGGTCAATGATAAGCTTCAACCATAAGTATGTCCTGTTTTCAAACTTCGAAAATTTGTCCTGGAGTGACATGGCTGTCTCCGAGTCGAAGCCTAGTTCGTTCTGCATATCTTCGATTTCCGCTTGAATAAAAAGCTCGACCTCCGAACTAATTCGGTTGGTTTCAAGCTCGCCGGCGAGGCGGACAGTTGGCAAATTGGCTACTAATTTACTGAAGTGGACTTCAATGCTGAGAACGGGCCGACTCGTTAGAAAGAACTTCAAAGGCGCATGTGGCACATCTGTCTCTGACTTCTGTTGACCCCTGACGAAGTTTGTGATTATTTTGAGAAGAAATCCTCTATCTCCTTCTGAACACTCATCGAGCGCATCTAGTAGACAGACAATTTCAGTATGAACCATTTCTAAGTCCCTCACAACATTCTCAAAGATCCCCCAAAGCAAGTCAAAGTTGTTCTTGAGGGTAGAGCCGTTTTCGGAATATTTACCCATGGCATGCTTCAGCAATTTAGGTCTCTGCGAGAATAGTTGATGAAGTATGGCGCACAGGGCATTTGTAGCGGACCTCTGATCCTCGTTGTCATCCTTGAAGAAGAAGTAGCAGGAGACTCGTGATGGCGATACATGTAATTCATTCTCAATCAAGGATTTCGCTAAGACAGACTTGCCACACCCTGGATCGGCAGATACCCATAAAATTGCGGAATCTATTTTCTCGTACCATTCCACGTAGTGTGGATGTTGCAGTACCCATTGGCAAGTGCCACGCAGCCGGTCAGGGTTTCGACCTTTGTGTCTTTCATAAGCTGTTGTTCGAAATGATTGGTGACACTCTTTCTTAATATGTTGGTCGTTCGTGTCTTCGTAGGGTTAGTCAAGCCTGTTATATAGTCTACAGTTTTGAAACTACATACACATGTTCAAGTTTCCCTGTATGCTACCTACTGTGACGCCTTCGCCATACCCAGAAGTATTATAACTGTCTTGGTGAACAGGCCCAGACACAGATAACTGTGATGGCGTCTTATGTATAACGGAGCTGACGCCTCGTGCCCTTTCTGTTGACAGGCTACGACGATAGTGCTCGGCTTGGTCAAGTCCCATAGTAGTTGGGAAAGACATATCATTCGAAGCAGGGTATTGAATCGTTGGAAGGGGTTTGAATTGACGTGCGATAGACTGGATGCGACTGACTACTCGTTGATAGCCGGAGTCCTGTCGTCCCGCGAACCTTGTCATGTCCCGGTGATTTCCAGCAATGCTCTGATTTGGGTATTGGCTTAAGATTGCAGACTGCTCTGGAACAACCCAGCCTACGCCTATCATCTGCACACTCTCAAAAAAGCAGAATATCTTTATCTGCACCTCAGGCCGCTGCAACAGCTGCTGAAATTGTTGCTCCACGCCCACGAGTACTTCTGAACTCCGTTTCAAGACTCCTAAGATGTCTTGATTTGTTCGACGTACAACATCCAAATATCTGGCGATCGTATGGCCCCAAGTAGCAAGATGAGAGCCACCATGAGGGGTCCCCATAAAGACAATTCCACGAGTGGCTAGGAAGAGCTGCTCAAGTTCTGGATCACCCTCTCGACAAATCAACAAGGCCTGTTCGCAAACAAGGCCACCAAGGCTGTGTGCCACGAACATTATGGGTCGCTCTTCACAGTTTGTTCGTAGATTCGAAACGTCAAAGGCAAGATCCTTGCCATCGTTGCGAAGATTGTTGCTCCCCGCCATACCCCACAATCGCACGACGTCGGCGTCGTAGCCAAATGTCATGACGCGCGCATGTGTGAGATCTTCCCCCAACAGGTCGGGCCAAAATGTCCCATTCTTGTGTGTCCATGTCGTTTCGCGATTTCCAGTCAATCCGTGAATGAAGACTATGCTTTTTACACTTCAGTTATACTTCTGGAAAGCCACGATCTGAGGAGCATACTCGAGTTCAGCTTGATTCGGATCGGACACCACTTTCATCCCAATGTCTCCGATGGTAGAATAGAGACCCTCGTGAGGATCGTTCGAGTTCGATGAATCTACGATGCGGGCAAGGCTGGCAACGGATGTTGAACTCTCGGATTGTAGATTTCGTGGCCTGCGGCTAAGCTTGTGCTTCACTGCAGACAGAAATCGCGACATTTGGGACTTCGCTTCACGCCCTCTTTCCTCCTACAATTGAAGCCGTCAAAGAGGTTATTTGAACGAGCTGAAGCCGTCACGTCACATTGAGGTTTTATTCCCCAGTCACATCACGCAAGGCAGCCAATGAGGTGTAGTTAGCGCGTCTGCGGCCACCACGGGACAGCGACAATACGATAGAGCTGTGTGTAGGCCAAGAAAAACATCACAAAAAGCAGCAATAAATATGTTGGAATTGAACAACGAAAACCACATCTAGCAGCCCCCCCTTTGGACAATTGAGAGGTATAAACTTGCGCGAATGGCCCAGTGCGACAGGCATGAGCACGCTACATACCTCAGAGGTTACCTTAGGAAAGCTGTATCGAATATGCAGTCAAAATCATGACTGCGGTAATTAGTGTCCTCCTTACTAAGTTACAGAATACTCCAGAAGTCGGCGGGGTCATGTGAACCATCAAGACTATACAGAGCGACCTTAGACAACGGCGGAGAGAGTACAATCTTCGGCTGATACATTTGAGCCATCCAGCCTCGTCCAGAAACTGCCTCGAACCTACCATCCAGCCAAGTATACACACAACTTTCCCGAGGAAAGAGTTTCTTCGATTTTCCTTAATCTCTTTCAACTAAACGATAACACCTAGAATTTCAACCACCTCCTTCACCTCTTATAGTGGAATCCTTATAGGGCTTAGGTGGGGGAAATGTATACCTATACAGCTATCGTAGAGGACTTAGGCCGTCTTAATAGATATTAATCCGTTGAAAAGTTAATTAGCTCTGACTTAATAGCGAGAGCGTTGTAATCTTTAAAATCCGTTAATCCTGAAGTAAGGATTCCTCTTCAAGTTTTAATAATAATGGAGTTATTTAAGGGCAAGTCAAAAGTTTAAAATTAGAGTATTTTTATAGAAATGTAGAATAAATGTACTCGAGTTAGCAAAGCATTTTATCTAATATATAGTTAAGGAGTTTAAGAGACTTAATAGTTTTAGGTTTATAGAAAGAGATAAGTCTGAGGTAGGATTCCGGTCTTATAATCCAATAAAAGGTAGTATAAGTATTTAAAATAATTATATTTCTTAAGAAGTCACTATAAGGGGAATAATCTAACTATATATACACAGGTGTTTAAGGAGACCCACATCCTTCACTTGAAAGCACAGATGTTCAACATTCTCAATTACTTGGTGTAAAAGAAAACTTTCTATCTTCCACAGCGCAGAGGGGACCTTTCAAACGAGCTTTCGTCATATCCCGGGAAATGGTCGATTTCATATATAAGCTAGTACCACCGGCTTCACACCTCTTTTCTGAATCAAATCTCCTCTCCACTTTTGGGCTTTTGAGAGGACGTTGGGACCGACCTTGTTGGAGTCTAATGAAAGTCAATTTTTGACCCTCCGGATGCAAACATCTTTCTTACTTGGGTATATAAGGTCTATCATGCTCTGATATAGGTAGATTTTGGTCATCAAACCCTAAATCCTTTCGTTTGAGATCTGGTGATTGTGAAGCGAAATTATGATCCACGCTAGAATTACCATTGATGTTTGAGGAATTTTTAATACCCCCGTGTGGAATAAAGCCTTTCATTTTGGAGGAACTTCGCAAATTCGTCGTGCCCTTTTTAGAAAAAGGATGCACTGCTACCCGCCTTGCAGACCTAGCCCGAAGTATTTGAAGCTCTGGTATAGTTTCAACGCGGAGGAGTTTATTTCTGTTAGTCGTTTGATCAGATGTATTTTCAACGGGGGGAGTTGGAAATGTGGGAGCTCTCCTCATACGGTCCAGTCCCGCTTTTGCCCACCAGGAATCTGGTATATCATTCCGTTCCGCAAGACGCGATATGATGCTACGCATCTCTCCCAGTTCCCCGTTCGTTGTGTAGTTGCCGGAATCTTCCGGAAATGGCCTTGTTTTGCGGCGTATCAGTCCCGTTGATGACCACCAGGACTCTGGTATATCATTACGTTCCGCAAGACGCGACAGGATGCTACGCAGCCCTTCTATTCCCTCTCCATTGTTCGCTACATCGTTGCGGGAGCCTGGCCGTGAGAATGCTTCTGAATAACTCCTCCAGGTCCGTTTTTCATTCTCTCTAGTCTGGTTTGCTCGTGCAAATTTTCTCAGGCCGTACAAATCATCATCGTCGTCCTCCGTTTCGTCATCAAGTGACCTTGTACCAGCCATATGATTGTCCTTGTCGGGAGAGGTGGCAAGAGAAGGAATATTTGGGGAGGAGGTCCATGATTGGAGTGGCAGATCACTCTCCCCATTAGCAGCTAGAATCTCTGTTTCGGTCTGCCGCGCGATGTCAATGTTCCTTCCGTTGCCCATCATGCTCACAAGCCCAGCATCGCTTTGACTAGCCGTCGCTCGAAATGGCTTCGAACCTTTGCGACCGGGCGATTCGGACGACGGACTGGCAGATGGGGGAAGAGGGACCATGTATGGCGGCGTCGAGGAGGAGACTTTGACAGCCTTCATCTGAGGACTGTTGTTGGAACCAACATCATCCGGATCGTAATAATCGGCGGCGGGTGGAACTTGAGTGTGGTCCTTGACAGTAGTCATGTCACCAATGTTCGACACTGGGTTCGGGGGAGTGGCTGGTGGTTTGAACCAAAGTTCATTATGGTGAGCGGGGAGCGATGAGGTCTTTCTGTCTCTGGGATATGGAACGAGATATGGAAAACCCCGCTTGTGCGCTGTGTTTTCTTGCTTGTGTGTATGCTTGAGCTTCTCGCTGCTGAATATGGTGTGTCCATCGGTTCTTGAATTCCCATACATGGAGTTAAAATGCGACATTGTCAGGACACCAACTGGATTTAACTACTGGACTGACCAAACCACTCAGGCCTGTCTTGGCCCACAGCTGAAAGAACCACCAATGGGAACGAAGCCTGATCTGGCACTGTCTGAACTGATACATCCGGGATTTTGAGGCTATAAGCAAAATACGTATCACATGACCTATTTTCACTGGTTCAGACTGGCTCTTATATATTAAGAATGGTTTTATATAAATATTAATCTTCGATGAATCTTCCCGCACTCATTACGCTAATATTCCGGTCATCATCCTCCAGCATCCCTCCTTATTCGACTACCATCACTGGT
Source organism: Hymenoscyphus scutula (assembly GCA_001399465.1). NCBI lineage: Eukaryota > Fungi > Ascomycota > Leotiomycetes > Helotiales > Helotiaceae > Hymenoscyphus > Hymenoscyphus scutula. The sequence continues at coordinate 102,552 of LKTO01000113.1, read as the reverse complement.
ACATTAGAAACGAAGAAGAACCATTCAGCTTTCACCCTTTTCTGTGTGTAAAAGAAACTCCTTATAGCAACGAGGTTGTAAATTGAAATGCTCTCAATCGTTGCTCGCAATCTTCTCCTGATGCCAAATTGCTTGTCTTGAATTGCACATAGACGACCCTGTAGTCGCTGCTCCTTGCCCTTTGTCATATCTTGCGAAATAGTCGCCTTACAAATAGTTCTCGAGACAGTTCTTCGTCATCTTTGGCAGTTGAAAGCATTTTAGATGGAAGCGAAGATTATGATGGCATGGCTGGGTTCTTCTGGGAAGTAGCAGCTTTTTCTTTCATGCGTGTTTGACTCCGTGACCGGTCTAGCTCGACGAGAGGGTCGTTTCCCCAGATTTGAAACTCGTGAAACTGTTGAGGGTTCATGTTACTGACCAGTTGATGTCGCAGCTGACTTTGTTCCTCAACTGGAGCCGCCAGTTCCTCGTGAAATTGCAATCCTGGGGGGTGGTTGAGTGTTGCTTGCAAATGCTGCTGCCAGTCTACATTCTGCCATTCATCTATCTTTGGGGGAAATAATCCTGAAGAGACCGTGAATGAATCTCGTCGACTGCCGGCTAGGGGTGGTGAAATATTCAGTCCTCTTGCCAGTGGTTCTTCAGCGGCGGCAATAGCAGCACCAAATTCATTTTTGTGGACTGACTCTGGCGATGGAACCGTTCTTTGCGACGACTTGAATTGCGCTTCAGTTATTTGCCTCCCATATTGGTTTGGTCTTTCGCCATTGTAATGTTGCGCCTTCCTCAGTTGCCGACCTCGTTTCCTCTGGTTGAATTGTCGTTTCTGTTCTTTCGATTTATACTGGGGCTCTGCTGCTGAACTAGATGAGTTAGTACTTATGTAAAGAAACGGAAACAGCAATGGGACTTACTACCACTCACTCATGGCCTGTTGCTGGATCGTTTGACCTGTTTGTGCTGGACGGAAAGGTTGTAGTGCGACCGCACCTGACCCGAGACCAATGTCTCCCACTAACGCTTTCTCTTGTTTTGCTTGAGGTGCTCCTGGGCTTCTAAAGGCCATATACATTCGCTGCGGCATGCCCGGTTGCTTTTGATTAAAATCAGATAGTCCAAGGTCTGCTAGGCTAGGCCCATGTCTGCCAATGTTGCTATCTGGTTGCTGTGCTCGCCGTCCCCAATCCTCATCTAACTTGCCAGTCTTTGGCCCTGCTATGGGATAACCTCCTGTAGAATGTACACTCTCCTCGGATACAGCACCAGAACTTGTTTTCGAATCCAAATTTGTGACGGGAGCGTAAGGAGAAGGGGCCACTTCTTGGGGAAAGCGTTGCTGCACTCGACCTGTTCAACTTCGAAGGTCACTTGGACTTTGAACGTCGCTTGGCTGTGGGTTTTCCCCAAGGGGGTAGGTTTGGGCTAGTGATTTTATCATATTGTCGAATGTCAACTTCCCACGATAGGAAAACTGGTGATTAAGAATTTTAGAAGGATAAATATCTACTGGTTGAGGGGACACAAGTTTTGTTGAGAGAAGGGAAGGCTGATGAAATGTCTTGGCTGCATACACAGCCACAACTTTCATTAGCACCACAGAGGTAGAAAGAGACAATGCAGTTAAAGTTACATAAAAATCTTAAGTCATAGTCCAACACTTTGCGATGCTAAAGAGGTGGCTTTAGGAACGATGCAAACAATGGGGAATGCCAGCAAAACCAACAACGACCATCTTCCGCATTCCCACGCCGTTGCCAGATGGTACGAGCCTGCCCTGAAACCAAAAGATGGGTATGTCAACTCCAAACCTAGATCGAATTAATTTGCTGTTTTCGGGATAACATGGGGGAAAAGGGTTCAAGTAAAAAGATAACAGCTGATATAAAGCATAGCCCGCGGGATGTCGCCCGCGAAGCCTATCTCGATGCCACCAGCTACCTAAAGAAGGAACTCCGGGGCAACGATGAGTTTGAAAAACTTCTAGAAAGCAGAACGACAATAGAAGATATCAAGGGAGTTGTAGACAGAGCCAAAGAAAAGTATGACTCTGAAGCGACAAAGACAAGTACTCGAAAGTGGCTTCATGTATTCTCCACCAGAATTATGTACTATGGGAAAGTATTTGACACTCTGGCACAACACCATCCGGAATATGTGGCTCTAGCGTGGGGTTCTATCAAATTGGTGCTGGTGGTAAGTTTGAAGAAGTTTTCTCGGCTAGCCGTCGCTTGGTCCATAGAAAAGGGGGGAGAATGCTCCACAATTTCTCCACTAACGTTACTGTTTAGGGGATTTTGAATAACGCAAATCTCGTCTCGCAATTCTCCAAAGCGCTTGCAAAAATAGGAGATGCCCTCAGTCAAGCAAAACTCAGCGCGGAGCTCTATCAAACAGACCTCATGAAAGAAGCAGTGTCCCGTCTGTACGCTCACATAATATTATTCTTCCAAAAATCGGTAAAATGGTACAACGGAAGTTCTACCGGGCGAGCCATCTCTTCAATATTCAAGCCCTTTGAACTGGAATATGAAGATACAGTTTTGGAGATCAGCCTTTGTGCTCAGAATGTCAATGACATTGCAAGTGCAGCTAGTCGCGCGGAACTTCGACAGATGTACAATACTATCCACGTGCAACAAAAAGAGTTGGAAGCACGGGATGAGAGGCTTCGAGAGATGCAAGAGCAATTGAAAGATATTCAAGACAAGACGTGCATGTTCTTACAGATTGCTACAAGTGGGTGACCTGTACCTGAATGACTTTGGTGATGCTGATATATTTGTGCAGGCCATAAAGCGATAACAGAAAACATACAGGTTGAAGTCCTGCAAATAAATCCTCGACTACACGATCTTCAATTCTCAAATATAATTCAAACTTTACAACCGAAACAGAGTCCTGAAGAGATCTTTGAAAAGGCACAGTCCTTCGCGAAACGAATTCGCACGCCAGGCAAACCACCACGAGATACGAAAGACCTTCTAGAGTGTCTTGGGAAATGGGTCTCGGGAGAAGGGTCGTCCTTGTTCCTGGTCAAAGTTGGGCTTCGAGCTGAAGCCAAAGCAAAAGAGTTCAGCACCGACGTAATCAAGCTCCTACGACCACTTCCGTACGGCGTCGTATGGAATCTCTCATGGTTTAGATCAAATGGCAGTGCTCCATCTTTGGTTGAGATGATCAAAAGTCTCATCTACCAAGCTCTTCGACACGATCCAACACTGTTGCAGAAATACCCAGAAGATTTGAACGTGGCCAAATTCCAATCCAACCTTGCAGAATCGGAATGGATATCTCTTCTCTCGCGTCTCATGTCAAGATTGACAAAGTGTTTCCTGGTCATTGAAGCAGAAGACATCTTCAATGTTCATCGAGAAAACCCAGAATGGTCCGCTCGCTTTCTGGGCCTTTTCCAAGAATTGGTTGATCAAGCTGGGCGTTCGGGAAATTTACTTAAGATCCTTGTTATTGGCTATGGAACTACGCTTTCGACTTTACAGTCCGTGCCAGATAATAACAATCGAATTATTTCCACGATACAACGGCCTATACCGGTTCCCCCTCACATTAGCAGGCGTATGGGTGTTGGAAGGAAAAACAATGCGGGTTGGCAACACTTGAAGCCGAAATTCTGATGATGAACCGAAAGATATCAAGATAGCAGGAATTCTCAGTACCATAGTCATGTTTTCCGAAAAGTAATAGCCACTAGCTTATTACCCATACCAATAGTACCTATAGAGATTACATCCTTCCCAAGTGATATCCCTAAATGGAATTTCCTCTTGTGTTTTCTCTCGCCAAAAAGGGGACAGAATTTATGCAGCACTCCAAAAGCACATTTTGAGAACCCACAAAATGACAAAAAAGTCTAGAAAGAGTGTGCACTAGCGAAGTAACAAAATAACAAAGTTTGGGTGATTTTAATCAACGCGTTCCAGACTCCAGACTACAGGGCAGTACCCCCTGAAGACTTTTCGCTGCAGGTCCTGTAACAGGGGTCTATATTAGCCTATGTGCAAGCCTCAAAGCCCTAAAATACAGGGAGGACAACCAAAAACACAGACTTCCATTTGGTATATAGCGTACTGCCCTGCATTCCAGACTTCGAGCGTCCTTGTTTTCAACTCCCTTTCCCCTTCTGAAACCCCGAGAAGCGAATCCGAGTTTCCAGTAATCCAAAGCACCTTTTGGCCCTCAAACTGCTTGATAAATTGCGAGTGAGCCACGAGTAAAAAATAAGAGATGCGTGTAAGCCGGATAGACCATTGAGTGACCCAGTAAGTAAACCAGTAAGCAAACCAGTAGCTAATCCAATAAGTGAACCAGTAAGTTATCCAGTAAGTTATGAAGTAAGTTATCCAGTAAGTAAACCAGTAGTTAATCCAGTAAGTGAACTAGTAAGTAACCCAGTAAGTAATCGAGTAAGTAGTCCAGTAAGTAATTCAGTAAGTAATCCAGTGAGTAAACCAGCAAGTAAGCCAAAGAGTTAGTTAGTAAATAAATCATTGGGTGATCCCGTAAGTAGCCAACGATTGGTAGCCTTGAATAGCCCATCAAGTAAGCCAGTGAGTGTAGCACATGCTGAACTGGGTTTTGTTAGTGACTTTGCGACGCCGAGGGGGCGGGGAAGGAAAGCGGAGCGGATCGCTGCTTTAGTCCATGCCAAGTAAACTTACATAATCAAGATTTCGTCACCTTCTTTCATCGTGACTTCCTTTTTTTCATTCACCAAGGCAGACCGATTTATAAATTATTGTAGCATCTACATGCTCAAACATCCTTGACTATAAACAACAAAATGAGTCACCAGGTATTTTGGGTTCTATTTTCAACTTTCAAAACCCTTCTAAATATCCTAGGTAGCTCCCTTCACGAGCATACCCTCCCACCATGACCGGCTTCGGCGCTAAAACATGGAGCTGAAATTTCCACGGATCTACCTCCTCAAAGTTGGCCTAGAGCGAACGCCAGAAGAACTTCACGAATGGCAGCAGAAGATTGGTGCTGTTCACAACATCAACGAAGCAGAGTTGGTGCTTGGGAAAACCAAGAGCCCTCGTCGTGCTGAAAGTGACCTTCGTCACTTGGGTTTATGGACGGAAGATGTGGCAAAAGTGGTAAATCATGATCGCCAACCATCATCATCTCGCCCTCGAAAACGACGAAAAGTGACGAAGAATGATGAGGGAAAGGATGTTATCAATCTAGATTCCGACACGGAGCCTGAAAAGGGTTCTGATTCACGTTCCACCCAAGGAACCCAGACCAAAGAAAAGGACATTGCTAAAACCATCAAAGTTCTCAAACTGGACTGGTATATCGATTCAATCAAAGCAGAAAAGATTCTTCCTGTAGATGCCTATTTGGTTTACGAAGGCCGAATCGTCAGGGTGGTAGAACATCCTCTTCCTCATAAATGGAAACAGGCCTCTGCAGGGGAAATTCTTGCTCGCGCAAAAGCTGATAGTCAACCTCGCCCCCAAAATCTCTACAAACACCAAAGTGCCCCATTCGCAAAGCAAAATCGCCAATATCCAGCGCATTTGATCCAGGAAACAACCGAGGACCATGAATACATAGCCAACTTGCCTCCGTTACCCGACTACATGGAGGCCAAGTACTGCTGCCAACGCCCTTGCTTCTCCCGCACACCAAACGATGCCTTTATCGATCAATTGAGGACAATTAAAACAGCTCGTACTTTGCAAGGCGAGGATGAGGTTGGCCACAAACATGGGCCTCGTGCATACAACAAAGCTATTGCTGCCCTTGCATCTTATCCGTATCCTCTGAAATCGGTTCAAGAAATTCATAACATAAAGTTCTGCGGTAGTACCATGGCGGAACTGTTTCGGGAATATAAGGAGACTGGTCGAATTCAGCAAGTTGACGATATAAAGAATGATTCGAGGCTCCGCGCCCTTGACATCTTCAAGGGAATCTACGATGTGGGCGAGAAGGGGGCCAAGGAGTTTTACAACAAGGGATGGCGAGACCTAGATGACGTTGTCCACTACGGTTGGCAATCTCTGACCAACTCCCAGCAAATCGGCACCAAGTTCTATGACGAGTTTGCTGAGCGGATCCCCAGAACCGAAGTAGAAGAAATCGCAAACCACATTTTGAGCCTTGCCAACAAAACACAGCCTGGTTGGCATATGGTGATATGTGGTGGTTATAGACGTGGAAAGGATGATTCGGGGGATGTTGACGTTATTTTGAGCCACCCAGACGAGACAGTCACGAAATTCTTCCTCGATAAATACCTCCTTCATAGTTTAGAACGTGACACTACTCTTAGTGTGACACACACCTTGAGACTGTTCACCACGAACAGCGAGAGAGATCAACAGCCTCTGTTTACAAGAGGCAAGGCAGCAACACCCGGAAGCGGGTTCGATACTCTCGATAAGGCGTTTGTGGCCCTGCAAAAGCAAGACTGGCCGACCAAAGCCGAGGACCTTCAACGGAATCCAAAGGCTAAGAATCCGAATCCGCATAGGAGAGTGGACATCATTGTCTCGCCTTGGAAGACCGCTGGTTGTGCGGTGATCGGATGGACAGGAGGCACGATGTTCGAGAGGGACTTGCGTGCCTATACAAGAGATGAACTGAAATGGAAATTTGACAGCAGTGGGGTCAGGAATCTAAATGATGGCTCATGGGTTGATTTGGAGAAGGGAGGAGAGGATTTGTTGGCCAAGGAGAAATTGGTTTTCAAGGGATTGGGTTTGGAATGGAGAGAGCCCACGGAGAGGTGTACGGATTGATTTTGGAGGATAATCATTACCTATTTAGCCTACATTGCTCCTTGGGGGAAAGTTATCTTGAATGCAATCATTGATACCCCTTTTACACTATTTGAACTACTTGAATGTAAGGGAATTACCCTCTACGGAGACGGTTCGAGAGGCGTCCCGTCTGTCACCTAGTATTAAACAACTTCGCAAGTTCTACAAAGAAATCGCAAAATTAACACAGAAATTCGATGAGACCTAACCTTATCGGCTGCTGATTTGACCCTAATATCGAAGCTTATAACTTTTCTGGTTCTGGTTGCAGACAAAGCCGCCGTGAAACTAACGCCGAAAGTTAAAGCCGACGCAAAATCTCAGCCTTGCCCGTGGGGCTTGGAGAACAACCCTCAACATCACAAGGCTGCGGCGTGGATATGATGAACCCTCCGTCGCCAATATGGATAATGGAGTTCGCTCTGCGAGAAATGAGATCTTCCAACTCGTAAGTACCAATTCCCATCAACCCAAGAAGCTATGCAAACAATTTCTGACAAACTTACCAGCTCAAACCTCGATGCGTCGAACTCAGCCAGCTCGCCCTCAGGGACGACGGCACGCCTGCCATTACCAACGCCCTGATAGCAGGTACGAATCAACTCCTATCTATACTCCAAAAACATTGCCAGCGAAGCGATGGCGCATTCGACGAGAGGCTGGCGGAATACGTCTTCTTCCCACTATCTTCGATGCTCAAGAGGAAGAAGAAATATACAGATCGTTTGTCGGAATTAATTGTCAAATGTTTGAGGATATTATTGGAATATGGATGGAATAAGAATGTGCCGTTGGATCTGGCCAAGCAGCTTTTGATCTTGTTGGCTTTTGTAGCGGGTGGACCACCGGATCAGCAACAAACAATACCAGAGGAAATCAAAACGGCGGCATATGGGGCACTTGCTGCACTATTCAATGGCATGGGACACACGCCTGGAGGAGCTGCTGCGTTGGTAGAAACTGGGACGGTTCCAGCTCTGGGCCATTGCATGACGGTTATTCTGGAAGGCATTGCAGAAGGAGCTTCTGTGGATGTCCAATTGGAGGCTTTAAATGCGTTACAAGCTGCGTGGAAAAGCATCAAAGATCTACAGGCTCTAGCAACATTCCTTCCTGGAACGATATCGGCTCTTACTAAGACCCTTATGCCGGGCACCACATCTCGAAGGGCTCGGAAGACCCTCATTTCTGCGCTGGGGGTTTTACAAAATGTCCTAACGTCTATATTAAGTGATGTTCGAACGAGGACTATAAGAATGGAGGACCAGTCGTCCAAAAAGGCACCTCCAGGTGACAACGAGCAAAAGGTCTTAACTAAATCATGGCTGAAGGCAACTACCAGTCAGATCAAGCTCGCTCTATCCAATATCATAAGATTGCGCAAGAACGACGCGATAGATCTTCGTACGGCCCTCAAGAAATTCTGTCTCACCGTTCTAGACGAGTGTCACGATACATTATCCGAATCAGCCTCCCTGCTAGTGGAAACTAGTATGATTTTGGATGGGGTGGATAAAGAGCAGGATTTCATGACGCGAGGAACAACGCTTACCGATCTTGCTACCATCCATCCTGATATTGGAGAATTGGTTAAAACCATTGCATATAACTGGGTAACAAGTCTACCTCGTATAATGCAAGCCAATGACGAGTCGGCCAAACATGATGCTCTGAGTCAACTTCAAAGAGCAAGTTCTCTGCTGAAGGATCTGAACTCGGAGTCTACTGTTCTCGAGGATGCTCTGGGAAGTTCTTTGAGAGATAGTATCACTGTCACCCTCGAGTCTTCATCATCTCGAGTAGGTCTGGAAGAAGCAGGATTCGACTTGAATAGTCAAGCTGCGATGACTTTGGTTACCGAAAATTCTCTTTCCACTCAATTTTCTCCATTGATTATGGGCGAAGAAAGCCAAAAGAAGACTAGAAATAGTCTGTCGGACTTGGTCGCCCATCTCGGAACACGAGAGACCCAAATGAAAATGGCTGGCGAGATGCTCGAGTACGTTCGTGGTGCAACTGGTCCTAGCCTTCTCTCTGCCTACTGGTTATCATTTCAAATTTTGAAAGCAGCGTCTTCTCAAAATGAAGATATTGATGAATTTTTTGATTCGGCTCTTACGTTGTCTGATGAACAAGAGGCAATGAGCGAAGAGTTAATGTCCTATTCTCAATCGATCCTCGCGAGTAGTGATGGAGAACGATACGACTGGCGTATGCAAGCTACTGCTTTAGAAGTTGTAGCTGAAAGAGCTATGCGTTTGAAGGAAGATTTTCGGCCAGAACTCATAGATACGCTATACCCCATTGCACAACTTCTTGGATCGCCAAACGATAGATTGAGAGAGCATGCAATTACCTGCATCAACATCATCTCGAAATCATGTGGTTACCCCAATGCAAGCGCTTTGATTGTCGATAATGTTGACTATATGGTAAACGCTATCTCACTACGACTGAACACGTTTGATATTTCTCCACAGGCGCCTCAGGTGCTTGTCATGATGCTTCGTTTAGCAGGTCCTTCATTATTACTTTACCTTGATGATGTCGTTGGTTCTATCTTTGCTGCTCTGGATAACTTCCATGGATATCAGAATCTCGTTGATGTCCTCTTCTCGGTTCTTGACGAAATTGTCAAAATAGGAGCAAAATCAGACCAACTACAAATTTCCAACAAGTCTTCTATAACCGACAAGGGAGAGAAAGCTCCAGTCCCTACCATCTCGGACATAGTCGCCCTCCTAGTCAAAAATGCTAGTACCGACTCAGAGATCCTCCCCCACGAAGACGTCCCCCAAAAACCCTGGAAATCAGCAGCCACACTCCTCGACGAAGTAGAAGCACGCAACAACCCCCCCTCTGAAAACGAAGACGACGAAGAAGCACCACCCCCACCCCAAGAAATCGCCGCCCCTCCCCCAACAAAAACCTACACCCTCCTCAAAAACATCACCACCCTTTCTCAACACTACCTTACCTCACCCTCGCCCCATCTCCGCACCAAACTCCTCACTTTAATCGCCACCGCCGCCCCCTCCCTCTCGCAAACTCCAGCATCGTTTTTACCCCTCGTAAACGATGTTTGGCCCGTTCTCATTCCGTTATTACAGGATGAATCGGCGTATGTGTGTATTAATAGTATCCGCACTATTTCTGTTCTTTGTCAAGAAGCGGGGCCTTTTTTGAATACTAGGATTAGAACGCATTGGTCTGCTATTATGGGACTTGCGAGAGCTAGTTCGATTGCGAGTGCGAAGGAGAAAGGGAAGGGGACGAGGGGGGTGTATAGTGAGGCGAGTAGGAAGTGGGAGGCTGTTGTGGGGCTGCTTTGCGATGTTGTGGAGTTTGTGGAGGTGGATGAGGGGTGTGTTGATGAGGTTCTTCAGGTTCTGGGGAGTGTTGTTTGGGAGAGGGGGGATGTGAGGGAGAGGTTGGGGAGGGGGGCTGGTGATGCGGTTTGGGTTTTCTGTTTGGGGCGGGATGGTCGAGATGGAGTTGGGATGATGAAGACTCCGATTATGGAGGGGTATCGGTTTGTGGATGTTTGTTGATGGAGTGTGATAGAATACTAGTCACATGAGTGCGTAAAGAATGCACTTTTTTGAGCTTGTGGTTTTTGTGTAGGTTATATGTTGACACGTTTTTTCTAGATAGCTGAGTGTCTCTCTCTCGCAAACAGATCCACGAACTCTGAATTAGAAAATCATCATTCTCTACCTCCTTAATAATCTTATCGAGCCTCTCGACGGAGAATCCCTTACGCTCCATATTCAACCTGAAGTGGTCCGTTATTGACACCATTATCTGGTCGATTATTCTAATACGTGCGTTTGCGGTCCCTTTCTCTCAACTTGGGGCCATAAAACTGTAGCAATATTGGAATTGGGATCATGGCAATGCACAAAAATGCGAGTAGCATTGTCCCCCTGTTTGAAACCCTCAGAGTTAGTGTTTTTTTCTCTATGAGGTGCTCAAACTCACCAAGTATATCCCAACTGACTGTACAGCTGAAATCCAATCACGCAAAATGTGCAGGCGATAATACACCGTGTAACAATAGCAGCTGCCAGGGCGCTTGCGGCGAAATCCCCAAAACAATCGACCAGGTAAGTGTGAATACACACATAGCCCATGAACATGCCAGCCCCGAAGATAAATCCACCCAAAATTGGAACAAACCAGTGTGTTCGTCCTGCGCTCCAAGCAAAGATTGACAATCCAATAAGCACGATTCCCATACCTATCTGCATAAATGGAAGGCGGAGCTCTGGTGTTGGCACGGAAGAACTGGTTTTTCTTTCCTGTGTCCGGAGAGCTGAGGCATAAAACTGGTTCATGAACTTGCCACAGATTATGGTCCCCATCAGAGACTCAAGACCAGCACCCAAATATGCCAAACCTGTGGTTACATGGGTCCAGTGGTAGGAATGCAAATTGTAAACTGAATTTGGACCAAACAGTAGGAGTATCGTTATGAGGCGAAGGTATAGTATTCCATAGATTCTGATTGTGATACGTTCGTAATATCTTCAGATGCTGCTATCTGTTGTTGCATTTCAACTTACAAAGATAGATATATACTCAAGAACGTGCATATGGGAGAAGTACATAACAGCCTTAACGGTAAAGCGATTGAACTCTTGAACAACCTTCTCGACTCTGTTGAATCTAGCCCTCCATGTACGATGGTCTGAGATCTTTTCATCTTTTGGGAAAGGAGATATGGTCCATAAGTCTCGCGTAAGAAAAGAGCACATAATATGCACACCACACCAGAAGCAATCGCCATTACCCACATCAGCCAGCGCCAACCAGCAGTATGATATGTGATAAACCCACCAAGTACCCCACCAAGGACCGGACCCCAAGTTGGCCCAAAAGCATACAAAGCCTGTGCTCTCCCGCGTTCCTTTTGACTAAACATGTCTCCGATGCTACTAGCACCCAAACTTGGCCCCACTGAGCCCATCATTCCACTCAACAGGCGCAGAATACATAAAGCTGTGATGTTGGGGGAAAGAGCACAGCCAACATTGAGAATGGCAAAACATAGGAAGCTTGAAAGGTATACGATTCGCCGGCCATATAATTCTGAGCAAGGAGCAAGAACCAGTGGCCCTAAGCCAAGTCCCAAAACATAGAGTCCAACCGGAAGAGCAGGGGTGTATGGGTCGCTGAGGGAAAAGTCGTTTGCTATTTCCAGGGCCGCGACAGCAAGAATAGTTGATGCTACCGGAGAAATAGTTCCCTGCTTCGATATGAGAGCTATGTTTGACCACTTCTTTCCAATGGGCCAATTAAGAGGATTTGAAGGGTCATCATCCCATGTGATATCCTGATATCTCAAAGTTAGTAAGTATAGAGACAAAGGATGGCCACAATACCTGTTGGGTTTCGTGTTTGGGCTTCCGTAATTGTTCCATATCTGTGGTGCCCATAGCTCGAAGACTGCGGGTTGAGAATCGACGATTTTGAGACAAAGAAGCCCTTTATTTGGAGTAATGGTATGCTGAGAGCTTCCTGCTTGTCAAATTCATTCATCCGGGGGTGGAGCAACAAGTTTGACTTATAGGATCACTTCAATTTCAATGAAGCGCCTCCTATGCTGTCGAGAATTGGCCCAAAGGGAAATAATTGGAAATCCAAGCGGGAGACGTATGAACTTAGAGACTGATTCTTCAATAATCCAACTTATTCCACTGCAGACATGGTTTCATTGGGACTATGAGCCGAATGTAGGAATATAGACCGTATGTGTTGTTACGTTGTTCTGGAAACCTCTGTAGTTCTGAACTGACCCTAAATGTCCTCGCCTAAATCCTGCCGGAAGTCTCTCCTTGCAATGTAAGTTGGTACATCCAACTTCACCGCGAGTGGTATTTATCCGGACAGCCCAACATGCTTCGGACATGCATCTCATATCAGTACCAACAGTTGATGCGTATATTGGTTTATCCATTGCATAAAACGACAAGTTACCACATTAAAGGGAGTTTTGAATCCCTGAACACGGAAATTGAGGGGTTTTCGCCATCCAACCACTGCTTCCCAACCAACAAACTTCGTTTAAGAGCGACAAGACAGAGCTGATAGACATATATCCAGACATTCTCTCTTAGAATAAATTAACCAGCCTCATTTTCAGCAGCTGTGGTGGTTTGGTGCACAACATCAAGCAGTTGTATTGTTCAAGTCGACTAACCGAATGTTTGAAACTTGGGAAGGTTTTATGTGCCCCTCCTTCTGTTTCTTTGGTTAATGAAAGTGACTCTTGGTCATTGTAGAGAGGAGCTGATTCTATAGCCACTTTTTCTTTCCCGTCTTGCCGTGTTCATTGACTTAATTGCTCTAGATATAGTTAAACACATGATTTAGAGAAACTTAGTAGATGGACTAGTTTCGTATTCAGTCCTGTATATTTTTATAAACCTCTATAACTTTGTTCAATCGAGTTAGTTACGCTAAACACTATTAAAATTCAATTTAGTGCAGGAAACTTTATTTAATCTTGAATTTCTTTACAAGTTTAGTAACTTTGTTTGGTTAACTGAATTACTCCATATACTGTTGAATAATTTATGTCAGTCAATGATTTTAACTGAACGCATTATTAGATGGTCTAAAATAGTAATATGATTAGTCAATACCACAATTGGTCCAAAGTGATTACGCTAGCAGTGCAATTGGCTGTCGTCTATCTGACCTAGCATATCTACTGGTTGGCTGGATTTACGTAGTTGAACACAATCTGACATAATTGTTCCCCTCCCCCATCAGACGCCCCTTTCCCTCATAATCACTTTCATTAGAAAAACCCATTACAACCCCAATCCATCAAGCACCAAAAATGAGCACCGAAGCCATCCTTAACTTCCCAGCCAACCACGGAGCTCGATCAACGAATTTACCATGGTACCAGTCCTCTCTCGAAAACAAGCTTAACGAAATAGTCCGCAGAGTATTTGAAGAATACAGTCGAATTGCACCCGACGAGGTAGAGCGACATGTGTATGAAGTCGTAAGTCAATTTTCTCACCCCACTCGACTAACGCTAACTTCTCACCCGAAGCGCAAGTTGGCCTGGTCAGTCTTTCCATGGCCCTGTATCGGCGAATTTTGGTTTTTGGAATTTGGACTTACACGCCACCCCGAGTATAACAAGGTCCTCCGTATTCTAAAAGAAGGTTTTGTGGAACTTCCAACCCCAAAGCTGCTGGACTTGGGTACTTGCTTGGGTCAAGATCTTCGAGAGTTAGCACACAATGGAGCACCAATAAATTCAATGTATGGTGTCGATCTCGTCGCTGGCTTTGAGGCAGCTGGATACGAGCTATTTCGCGATTCGGACCGTTTCGGATCATCTAACTTCATCACGGGAAATATATTCTCGGATGATATGGATGATGGCTTGGTGAAACTAGGGGAATGTGGGCCATTGTTCATGTTACTATGTTTCTTCATATTTGGAGTCTTGAGGATCAAGAAAAGGTATGTGTAAATATTTTGAAGCTATTGCGGCTGAACTCGTGCTCTTTGGTAGTCGGTACTCAGACTGGCACTTTGACGCCTGGAGACATTACCTTGAAGCCGCCTCTTTGTGAACCTGGAGAACATAAAGTTATTTACCGACATAGCAAAGAGACGATGAAAGATATGTGGACTCGTGCTGGGATGAAGATGTATATGAGCCTGGATGTGAAGACTGAGTATGACGAAGAAGAAAGGATGGCTAGGGAAAGAGGAAGGTTGGAGGAAGGCACCGAATGGGAGGTGAGGCAGCGATTCTTCACGGGCGCGGATGAAAGACGAATTTTCTTTACCATATCAAGGTTGTAATAGTTTAGGATTCTTATTTGTAGTTGAAGTTGATCTAACCAGACTTGAATATCTTTGAAGTTGACAATAAGTGATTTTCATTCGACGATCGTGAAACTCTACTCTTGAACTTTGTTCCTTTCTTCGACGAGTTGACTAGCGTGACAGCTGCCTTCTTTGCACGAGATGTCTTCTTTAGTAGATCTAATTTTGGTATGTATCGTAAGAGGGGGTTCTGTTTCTACACATAAACGGAAAATGAGTATCAAGTGACTTCATTCACACCTGACAAACCTGTTATAATAACACTATATTCACATATGAAAGCTCGAGATTTGCAACATCCATATTATGTTGCTATAGGTAGCAGTGACCGGGGGGGGGGGGGAAGACAATTAAAGCGACAAGCGCTGCACCAACCTACTGCTAGCAGGAGTTAAATACCCCAACCCTTCCACAATTTCGATCAATCTTCTAATTAACCATTATCCCATCATGCCTCTCTCCGCAACCATAGAAACATTCATCGGTCGACTTCTCATCTCTCAACGCAGCCGAGATACTAAGCTCTTCACACGTTCAATCCCATCCCTAACCTCTCTCAAACCAACATTACTCATCACCAGCCCACTCGGAGAATCCCCTTGTCCTCTATTGGTAGAACACACACCATTGGGAGCAAACAACTTCCCCTCACTCACCTGGAAACTCCCAGATGATGGAAGCGTCTCAGGCAACGATGTTCGAGCCTGGCTTGTAGTGGTAGAGGACGCCGACGCCCCTTTGCCGAGACCGATCGTGCATGGATTGTATTACAACATACCAGGAGAGAGAAGATATTTAAAAGAGGAAGATTTTACTCCTGCTGATGGCGGAGGGAAAGGGGATGATAAGAATTTCCTCAAGGGGGGATTTAGGTATGGTGGTTGCTGGAGTGGTAAAGTTTGGAGTGGTCCAAAGCCTGTGTTGGGACATGGTGTGCATCGATATTTCTTCCAAGTCATTGGGTTGAAGGAAGATCTGCCGTCTTCACAGGGGGTAAAGGGAGGAAAACTCGAAATTAAGACGATAGTCAGAGAAAAACTGCTAGATGGGAAGGTTGCGATTTGGGGAGAGTGGATTGGCACTTTTGAGAGAGACGTTTGAGAATTGCATGTATATTCAGAGTCCGTTGTCAACCATCTTGCAGCTGTATGATCAATACATTCTCCTCTAAATAGGGACGAGAAATTTGATGCTCGCGTGGAATCGTTACTCAACGACGCAATATTGAACAAGTGGATAACATTGACAGAAGGACTGCTCGACATAAAAAGACGAGAGAGAATTAAAAATTTGCTTCTCGGGATCGATGAGTTGGAAAATGCGCAAATATTGGTTGATCTACTGTTGGGAGAATAGAGAACTGAGGGGTTGTTCTTTGAGTATGAACCCAGCACACTTTCTCATGGAAAATAACATCTATTTTAGCCAAGAATCAAACATTCAGTGCTTGTTTATGACTTAGATTGATGTATTGATGCTCTCCAAACCCAGCATGAAGATTGCCGCCCCTTAACACATGTCCTTTTTATCATGCATGATTCATACTGTTCATAAACTCATAAGTCGTCTCTCATTTCCGTCCAGGCCGCTTCGGTCTCTCAAACGCTTTCTTCACCTCAACCTTAGGATGCAGGTCTCCCAAGATAGAAGCTTCATCAACATCCTCTGGGGTCCCAGCCTCAATCTTCTTCTCAATCTTCAATCCTGCTTCGGCTTCTGCGACTTGTACTGCCGATCTTGAAGAGGCAGCATACAACATTCGTTCCTTGATCTTAGATCCGGATGGACATGTGTAGATGAACAATATCGGTGCCAAAGTCTCCCCGTTGTGCTGATGGGTAAAACGATAGAAGGAGTAACGAGGTGCGGTATTGGAGATTGTAGTTGGGAGACTTGAGATTGGAGTTGATGTCGTGGAAGCAAGTTCCATAGTTTCCGTCGGGATATTAATTTGCTAGTCCCGTTAGTATTTACTTCCCATATAAATTTAAAGACTTGGTGGAAGCATACCAATTGCACCAAGTTATCCCTCTCCCCATCCCCACTAGCCAAGTTCTTCAAGGCAGTCAAAGCCTCATCAGTAATGGGCATACTAACCCCACTACTAACATGACTCTTCCTCTCCGCCATCCCTCTTCCCTCCTCAGCCTCCTTCCTCTTAACCTCACCAAGACTAACCTCCTCCTCTGTCAAAGGTGCGGCCAGAGCATTATGCTTATCGTGTTTCTTGAACCCCTCTTCACTTAACTCATCCTCCCTTGTTGCAAATATCGTCTCCCGAAATCTCTCAATTCCCAATTCGCGAACGAGGGTTAGACGTGTGGATGCGAAGAGCATCTTCTGTCGGACGGGAGCCGCGTCTGGGACGTAGGTGATGGCTATGAATGGGGCGGGAGAGTTGGATTCATAACGGCGGAGGATTATGTAGAGGGCGGTTTTTGGGGTGAGGTGAGGAGTGAGGAGAGAGAGATCGGAGGAGAAGGAGTTAGTTGAGGCAATTGTGGTTAGAGGGACGAGAGTCTCTTTCTCGATCGTTATGAGGAGACCTCGTTGGGATTCGGTGGAAACGAGGGTCTGAAATGCGGTTTGCAATTCCTTGGATGCTGAAATATTTTGTTAGCCGGAGGTTATTTAAATCGAAGATAACAAACGTACCTGAAATCCCGGACTGCATCTTGAATTCTGTTCTGGGATATGTATGGTGTTGTATTTGCTTCTAGAATTCTGAAGGAGACCCGGGACTCGAGACAGGTGGGTGGGTCTCTTGCATTGGAGGGGTGACCCAATATAGTTTAGCTCGTAGAGGGGTGAGCTCCGACAGGGGTTCCAAATCGAGCTCGAAGCTCAATCGTCACTTCCTCTTTTCACAATTCACCTCCACCACCTTTAGGTTATATACATTATTTACTTCACGCCCACCATGGACGCAACCGAGGCCACCACCAGTGGCCTAATGGGTAAGCACATTTTATTTACTCCTTCATTGCACCTTCCTCCACAACCACATCCTCCTCTGGCAAGTTCGCGACATTTACAACCAACTTGCGATCCTCGAATAAACTACCAACTCCCACTCCAAGATGGACACAGGCTCTTCCTCTAGCTCCTTGAGCAGCCCACCGACCTCTGATTCCAACGATGAACCAACACCACCATCCCTCCAGCAGCCCCCCGATACAATCGACCCTTCACCCGAACAAGCTGAACCACCCCAATCACCTGAACAAATCGACCCCAACTTCTTCCTCCAATGGCACATTCTCAAACGGAACCTCCTCAAATACCAAACCCTCAAGCCCTTCGCGAACGATCCCGAAGAACTAAAGGAATTTCTTCACATACCCACACGCCTACGAACCCCTCCACTCCCTCCCAATCCCGCAGATGACCCCAATTACTTCCGCCCTAAGAGAGAAGCTAACTACGAATTCTATGAAGACCGCCAGCAACGCGGCATAGCCGATATCTTATCGCGGTTTACCAAGCTCGTCCAGTCGGTGCCGATGGCGGATGAGAAGGAGGATGATGGGTCTGCGGCCACGAGGGAGATGGCTGCTAGTAAGGGGTTTGTTATGGAAGCTGAGACTGCTGCGTTGGTATGGCTCCGATCTGATGTCTGGAGGGGAAGAGGAGATATATGAATGAGTGCTAATAAAATTATAGGTTAAAGCCGCAGAAGACCTCCTAAGACTCACCCGCGAACTAAAAGAGCTCTGGCTCTTCGGCCCCCTTCGAGGAATTGGAGAAGGCGAAGGAGAGGGGAAAATGGACGAAGACTCTGTAAAGGTTGGAGCTATGTTAGAAAATATCCTGCGAAAAGATACCGAGAACCAGGATTCGAAATTAAGGTCATGATTTATGTCTGTTCAAGTTTTCTACCTATTTCAATTCCTCATCGGCAATAGGGAGACTTTGAGTAGACATTTCGCCCGGAGAGACCACAATATATCAGTGGGGGTCAATCTCCTCCAACATCTGGCAAAATAGAGGAGTTTATTTCAAGGCGTTAAGGTATATCAATATTAGGTCGGGGCGTTTGGAGGTTCGGGCGAACCTAAGAAAATGTATTGATACCCAATCTACTACGTAGTCAATGGAAAACAACTTAACAGGATCTTACAATTTTGAATAAGCTTAAACTAACTAAAAACTCGTATGTTCAGTGACCGTGAAATAGCCTATGTACTGTAATTGATTGATTTTTGAATGCACTAATATATGTCAAGTCTCAACTTTGACTCAATTTTAAAGGCAAGTTGTGATCGGGGGGTATTATTTTGACGAACCGCGATTCAACTAATCTACAGGTAGCTCTCCTGGCTAAGCTAGCTAAGCCGACTAAGACGACTACCCGAGTAAGCTAACTCAGTCAACTCAGTGGCGGGAGGTGAGTCGATACGCGACGTGCAACAAAAATAAAACAACTAATCAGATTAGCCCCCGTGGGTTTTGTTGCACCTCGCAGTACTGACTGAGATTGATCAACTAAGCTAACTCAGTTCAACTCAGTCGCCTCAATTGATCTGCGAAATGCAAAAAAAAGGAGATTAACTGAACTAACTGAGCTAACTCAGTCGCCTTGCGACATGCAACAAAAAGAACACAGCCAATTAGATATGCCCTTGCGAGTTTTATTAAATCTCGCAGAGCTTAGCCGACTCGCTCGCCTTAGTCAACTCAGTCGGCATTGCGAAGTGTGAGTTTGTTGCACCTCGTAGTACCGACTAAGCTTAATTAACTACTGTCTAAGCTAACTGAGCTAGCTAAGCCAGCTAAGCCGACTAAGCCGACTAAGCCGACTAAGCTAACTCAGTCGGCTTGCGACGTGCAACAAAAAGGAGAACAATCAATTAGAACTGCCCTCGTAAGTTTTGCATGACCGACTGAGCTTAATCAAATACCTAGGTATTGCCTGAGCAGGTTGAAGTGATTGAGGCGATGTGTGATGGATAAGGAGCGAGTTTTTGTTATTTGTCACAGTACTAACTTACTTGAAGCAACGTTGTTTCCGCCTTAAGCAAAAGGCATTACGAGATCTTTATTTTCATATGTTGCTAATAATAGTAAAGCAACCGCAAAAATATGCGCATTCGAAATAATACATGGACGCTGACTCAACCTTCCTGCCCATTCGCATCAGGTTTATCCTCATCCTCACTACCATTCCCATCATTCAAAACCTCACTCCGGGCAATACTCTGTCTCGCAGCCGAGACCCCCTCAGCCGTGACCCACAGGAAGAAATCCGTACGATAATGATCAAGGTGGTGGAAGAAAGTGTGGAACCTATCATCCAATTAGCAAAAATGGGAATAGGAAAAACATAACAGGGGAGAACAAACTGATGATCCCTCTCCTCCTCCCTAAAAATCCGATCATAAATCTCCCGCTGCTTAAACTCCTCCATCTCCGTCTTGAACTTATCAAAATCTATCTTCTCCCGTTGAAACTTCTCCACCGCCTGCACATTGTAACTGTCAAAGACGGGTCGTTCAAGCAATAAGCCCAGTCCGGGGGCCTTCGGGATACTAATAGCCGCAGACCCATAACTCTCATGAATGATGTTAGTGGTCGAACCACATCTCACAACGAGGGCCGCCATGGCAATCATTTTGCGGATCTGATGCATCATGAAGGATTGTCCGTGGACTTTGAGGGAGAGCCATTCCGTGTCGTTGATGTAGACAGGCTCGGGACCGACTTTGAAGGAGCGGATCACGCGTTTGGCGGAGGGGTCCGAGTAAGATTTTTGGATGGTGTAGTTGTGGAAGTTGCGGGTTCCGACGTAGCAGTTTAGTGTTTCTTGGACTTTGTTGCGGCGGACGGGGGATATGCGGTAGGCTTTTTTGGCGACTATGTAGGCGGCTTTGACTCTTTTGATGGCGGCTTCAAGGGGTGTTAAAACAGATTTTGAGATTTCCTTCTGATCGGCTGTCTCGTCTGCCTCGGATTTTTCGATCTCCTTTCCCTCCGTAATTTCGGTCTTGTTTGTCTCGTCAACTTCGGATTTCTTCTCGACATCTATTTCTGATATTGGGACTTCCTCTTTTACCTCACTCTTATTATCTTCGGTTTTTTTATCGGCCTGCATTGGGGCAGGTTCGTCTACCAAAGGTTCGACGTTCACTTCCGTCTTTTCTGGTTCAGTTTTCAGGCGTTTTGGCTCTCCTTCGTCCTCGCAGTGCTCGTCTACCGGAACAGGTCGTTTACCAAGAACACTCTTGGCTTCGTCTTCAGCAGCCTTTGCCGGAGCTGGCTCAGAGGGGGTGTCTGCGGGTTCGGGTGCTTGCTTGTCGGTAGATTCCACCTTCTCTGTCTTCGCCTTGCCTGCTTTACCCTTCTTTCTTTGATACTCCTCCATATCCACATCCTCCGTTGCATGAATAGCAGACATGATTGCCTCTTGCATCTCGGCATCGTATTCGTCGAGAATTGGTTTGACGTATGTCTCCTCAGCCTTCTCCCAGAACCCGGCT
Organism: Hymenoscyphus scutula; assembly: GCA_001399465.1. Lineage (NCBI taxonomy): Eukaryota > Fungi > Ascomycota > Leotiomycetes > Helotiales > Helotiaceae > Hymenoscyphus > Hymenoscyphus scutula. The sequence goes on along the minus strand of LKTO01000113.1, from coordinate 81,422 downwards.
ACATCCTCCATTCGAGAATTCCATTCTTCAAGGACACCCTTCTTCTCCGCTGACTCGGCCAATTTCTTGCCCAGGAAACTTTTTGGATGTGGTGGAAGGAAAGAGTACGTCGGAATTAGGTATTCGTACCACCTAGAGTCGCAACTCTGGTAACAACTGAAAGAACCATTCGTCTTCTCCATACCCCATACTCTGATCTGAGCAGGTAGTTGCTCGTTGATCTTCTTGACAATGTCCGGGTCTTCAACAATAAGCTTCAGTGAGATGACATTGCCAGCAGCATGTACACCTTTATCGGTTCGAGCGCATCTGACCAAAGTCGATTTCTTTGGGTCATCGGCGTTTGCCTTTGATATAGCACCAGCGGCCACGAATGCCCTAAAAATGTCGCCCTCAATGGTCTTTTCTCCTCCATTGATCTGCATTCCCTTATAACCGGATCCAGCATAGCCAATCAAGACGGCGACCTTCTTCTTGGGCTTCCTGCCTTCTGCCTCTATCTCTTCTTTTGAAAATTTGGTGGCGGCATACTCATTCTCCTCGCCGGTTTTCTCGCGTTTGGAAGCTCCGTCCTCGTTGCGCTGTCGTCTATCTAAACCATGGCGACTTGTTTAGTTAGACGCGGGAGTGGTAGTCGTCGGGAGAGAAACGTACTTGAATTCCTCACGGCCCATGTCCCCCTTTCTGCGACTGGCCGAGTTATTATTTGCTCCAAAACCACCCCCTCTACCCCTCCCCCCACCGCGACCTCCACCCCCTCTACCACCACGGCCGCCTTGGCCTCTCCCCCCTCGACCACCTCTTGCGCGTGAATTTGACGAATTGGAGTTCCTATTACCGCGCGAGGACCTGTCGCCTCCAGACTGAGCTGGCGCAGATGCGGTAGGATTGTCTGCCATCTTGAGAATTGTCGAATGGCTAGCATGACATCGATAAGGAAAAAAAAAGTGGTGATATGCAGCTTCGACTTTTGAATTTTGAAGCTATTGCCTTTTATGGTTTAGCGTTGGCGGGGGAAAAGACTAGCGTCTGCATAATCCTTGTACAAGGCTGCAGTGCAACTAACCTTACACTTGAGGCTCCGAATCAGCATTTGGCGCATCGCATCGCATCGCATCTTCACTCAAAGTTTGCCATTGTACGATCTATTGTCCCACGGCCCGACTGGTAGTGAAGGAGGTTGGATAGTACTAAGTCACACCTACCTAGGTCAGCCAGAGCTTTATCACGCCTGCTCTAGAGCTAAATAATGGGCGCCTCCACCTCCAGTTGACCTTTCCTTGTTCCTTCATACAACACCACCACCCATCACATCACAGCCTCGCCCTTTGTGTCCAGTCGAATCTCTCGAATCTCTCGACTCTCTATCTAGCAGATCCGATCTTTTTTTGCGCCTGTTCTCTCAGCCCATCTCCTACTACCTACCTACCGCCCTCTCTCCGTTTGAGGCCTTGAGGTTCTCAAGGTTACCACATTGCCATCATGGATCTTGCGCAGGAGCTTGTGCGCTCGTGTGTGCGCACCTTCTACGACTCCAAACATGTTCTGGTTGTGGATGCGTTGTTTCTCCACTCAGCGTATGTCCTTTGCTCAATACTTATGCTCTTGAGGTTCTGCATGATTTCTAGCTCTGGCGGAGATTGTTAACACCTTCTTTAGGTTACGGGACGACGATATGACATATCTGCTGGGCCTGAACATAAAGGAGCTTCACAAGTTGTGCGGTAAACTGAAGGAGGATCGCTTTCTAGCAGTGTATGCTATCCCCATATGCTGCATGTCTCTTCCCTACTAAACAGAGTTTCTACATAGTCATACCCGTCCTGAGATCAAGGAAGGCCAACAGCGTCCAATGAATAGAACCTACTACTATATCGACTATCGCGCAACCATCGATGCCATCAAATGGCGGGTCTATACCATCGATAAGCAAGTGCAAGGAAATACTGTACCCTCGGAAGAGAGAAAAGATTATAAATGCAATAGATGTAAAGCAGAGTGGACGCAGATGGAGGTCCTCGATAAATTCAATTATGAAGGCTTCTTGTGCCATCGATGCGATTTCCTGTTGGTTCAGATGACGGACGACAATCGCGGTGGGCACGAACAGTCTACGAAACTGAACTCCCAGTTCAAGTTCATCACCGACAAGCTCCCCAAACTTGACTCTGTTCCTATTCCTGAGAACACATTTGAGCAAGCATTGGCATCGGCGAGAAAGGTCAACCGGGACTTGACAAATCCCGCGAGCGAGACGGCACCTTTGGATGCTGCTGTGGAAAGGCCAACAGCTGTCAAGGGCCTGACAAACATTGTACCAACTACAATTGCAGTCACCCTTACCAAGTCCGAAGGGCCCACCGATGCCGATATTGCAGCAGAGAAGGATCTCAAGCGCAGGAATGCTGCCCAAAACGCACTTCCAGTCCATTTCACCCACAGTACTATCAGTGGAGAACAAGTCAAGTTCGATCCCAACTCTGGCCCATCGACCCTGCTGTCTGTGGATGATAAGAAGGACATTGTCATGGATGATGCAGATGTCAATGGCCATGGCGATGAAATCGACTCTTTGTTCGCCCAACTCAAGGCAGACCAAGAGAAGGAGGCCGCGCTGGAGCGAGATGAAGAGTACGAGACGGACGAAGAGGACGAAGATGAGTTTGAGGACGTCGTCCCGACCGCTTCGGGTGCCGGTACGCCAGCCAATTCTTTCAACGAAAGTAAGCCCGGTTTGGCAAGTAGTCTACCCAGCGCCCTGAAGAGAGGCACCAGTGTTTCTGGTAGTGGAACTAGCACGGGAGTCACCAGTCCGGTAACAGGGCCCAATACTCCCTCTAATGAAGATGGTCGGTCCGCGAAGAGAGTGCGAATTGAGGAACCGGCGCCCAAGGATGAGGCTGAGAGTGAGGAAGACATGGAATTTGAGGATGTGTAAATTTTTGGAGATTACAAATGCGGGGGGCATCAAGAATATCAAAATGGGTAGAAGAAGAATATGATGGGTGGCGTTTTTGGGGGAAAAGCGACATTGTGATTTTTTACACAGCATGGGCGTTTTGGGGGTCTCCTGCAGGGGAATTACATAGAGTGATGAAGTGAGATGAGAGGTGCGGTTCGGGCATGTGTTCGTGTAGTAATAAAATATGAAAATTTTTCCCAAATTGTTGTGTTTGAGCCGTCCCGTCGGGAGCTCCCGTCTGTCTTAACTTGTGTTACTCCCGTCTTTCCTAGAATTGACCTTGAACCTGAACTTGGTAGCGAGCGTTGCTGGGGTAGTTCGTTCCTTCCCTCTTTTACTTACCTATTGACCGCCCAAGACTAGCTAGCAAGAGGAACGTAAGGAGAGATTTGAATATCCCTTTCTATATAGATTTTTCATTTGAGAATATGAGAGGAAGTATTGTATTCTTTGATATAGGTAGGTAGGACTTTTGAATGAGGTACTAGTTTGATAGTATGGGTTTGATGGGATTTGCCTGAGATATTTGGATTATTTGGATTTCATTGGTCTTTGGTTTTTCTTATTGTTAATGGTGTGGTCTTGGTGTTGATGGTGTGGTTTTGTTTGGAGATGTGGTTTGGAGATGTGATTTGTGGTGATTTATCTAGAGAGTGGTGAGGATTGAGGATTGGGAGTTTGAAAGGAGTGGGACCTGGTGAAATGGTTGAATAACGATATGAGGAATAAGGGTATGGGAATTTTACAGATCTGGTCTGACTTCAAGTTGATCTTGTTTGCATGAGTACCGTATTGTATAAGGGGCCTAGATATTCTCGCTATGCGCTGCTGTTTTGCCTACGGTATGCTGGAGGTATCGGTGAGAGTGAGGGGCGAGTTCCATCAAAAGTCCAATTTGAATGATGGGTGCAAGATATGGCGCGGAACAGAAGAGAGATAAATCACAGATGTGTTTCAGTGGGAGAAAGTATTTGTGATGCAAGTATTTGATTTCTTGGTACATGTGTACGATAATGAGTTCCATGAGGTGCTTATCAACCTGTCCTTCCCAAAGTAAAACGCCCTGGGTGTATGCAGATCCATTATGCAAACCCTCCTTCCTGTATAGGTCCAAACCCCCAAATCTATAACTCCATAATCGCTCATATGCCCCAATTTCAAATGCTAAAAGACAAATACTCCATACAATCCAACCCCTTGTCGTTGACTTTTCAAACTCGTCGGTAGTTCCAAAAAAAACAACAATCAAAAAGCTCCAAGCAAGATAATTTCATGGTAATTCGTTCTTGGGTTTGCAAAACCCTTTCGCTGCTGATTCCTCCCCGGCTAGCGTAGCGTGGTGGGCACTTCATAAAGTTCCAGATTTCTTTTTTCGCCCGTTCTCCTCTCTCCAGATGACTTCTTTCTTCGAAAGACGGAACCTCGAGGTGATAGTTGCAAGGACCCCTCAAAAACCACGACGAACCCAACGAGCTATCCTTGAATTTTTACTCAGCGGTGTCGGACATCATCCCCATATGCCTCCTTCTCCGAAAACTCCTCCTCACGTCCCGAGGTAATTTGAAATCGTCGCTGTGCCCACCACGCATAGTCTCCCGCACTGCTGGACCGAGCGCGTTTTCGTGCTCCGGCATCTTCAGAGGTGGGGAGTGGTGGTAGTGGTTTTGAGAGGACGAATCGAACGTGACGAGATGGTGATGGGAGGGGTGGTAATGGTTTTTCGGATGATGTGTTGTGGGCGTGGTATAATGAGGTGTATGATGGGGTGTTGGGTGTAGAGTCGTTGCCACTGCTGTATCCAGATTTCTCTGAACAGAATGATAGTGCGGATGATGTGGAGGATGTTGATGATGTGGATGAAGATCTCTTGCGGTTGCGTCTTTCTTCGTAATCGCGCTTCTCGTCAAAAGATGTGTATGAAGTGGTGGAATCCATAACTGCAGAGATTGGGATGGCGGTATTTATATTGTGAGAAAATGGTTCTGCCTAACAAGGGAATTGCGTATGCAGGTAGATCTTATCTAGGTGTGAAGAGAACAGAGATAAGGTGGTGTGTGAGATGCGGATATGCAGAGTGATGGCTGCACAATTGATTGGAAAGTCACCCACTCTTATAAACTCACCGATGGTCACCGCTTGCTGACCGCAAGGCAGTGAGTTCATGAGCGAATAAAAATAGAAGTGGGTAATGATGTGGGGAGGCGCAGGTTGAGGCTTTTCGGTGATCCCCTGCGAGAAAGGGGCTGAGCCGAGAAGCAATTGGCCCCCTAAGCGAGTTTCAGCGGAGGCTTGGACATGGATCAGCACTGCATCCTTCAGCTCGACAACTCTCTCTAATAAACTTCACGCAAACTACCAATTTTGAACCCACAAACCTCCAACCATTATCCTGTCCGATGTTTTGACAGGATTCCTCATATCTCGGGATTTTGTTCTAGAAGGTCTCGTTGATTGGCTCGCGCTTACTTTATTCTTCCGCGTTGTCAGGGCATTGGGCATGGATTGACTTTGATGCCATTCATAGCGATGAGATGAACCAAATGCGGGGAAACTTACATGATACTCGCATGGAAAAAGCGGGTAGAGCAAGCAGCGCCTCTCGCTACTTTCTTGTCGGGACAGGTAAGGATTCAATTCATTTTCCCTACGGCACAGCCTTTCTCTAGTCGACCCTGAAGGATCAAACGAGTTTTGGTATATACTACTTAAACATCCACCTCGTAAAGGTTGACTTTCAAAAGTAACGTGGCATATTCCTACAAATCCACCTAACAGTCCAGCTCAGGAGCGCAAAGTACGACTTCCTCTCCTTGTCCCTGATGTCGCCCTATATACAGATCAACAATCCAGCTTCAAACACACTGGTGCGACATTTCAAATTCTCCGAATCTCCATCATCCAAACTCTCTAGTACTTCTATTCCCATGTCTTTCAATTCAGCGTTCTAAATCCGTTCGAAACCAAGGTTTATCTTAGGCGAGAAACTCAATTCATCGGCAATGCCTACGGCCCGTGTTACCGGGTAGAATATGTTCCCCTTCTTCCTTCCATTGAACTGGGGCATTTCCGGGTGCAATTTTCGCGAGAGAGACCCGAAGGTTATGCATCGACAATTATTGCATGTGGATCGAAATGCGGAAGATGGGGAGTTTTGTGTATATGACACAAGCTCCTTCGCTTCCGAGTGTTTCCTTTAAGCGGACCCAATTTTTGTTTATCTCTGAAAATTGGTGGGAGACCAATTGTTTTATTCAAATTGACTTTACGAAAGTTTCTAGATTTTTTGCTGACGAAGACGTCCTGAACCTATTTTATAAGGTCGCTCGACCAGTTTATAGGAGATTTTGCCGAATGATCAAGCTTTTATTTTGTTATTTCGAAACAATCTGTTAGATGACCTTTCAGTCGCTGTTGTTGGTAATCATCTCCGTCGTTGTTTGAGATACACCTGCTTGTTTACTTATATTTGAGTTAACTTGAGAGATGCGTTTTTTTTTATCCTTGACTTTGTGGTACAATCTGCTCAAGCAACTAAGTCGGTCATCATATACGGCGCACCCAACGGAAATCTTGTAACAAATGTCTCAGAGCCATTGGTTTAAATACGATAGGAGACTGAAACTTAATGTCGACTTCAACCGTGGACATAATTGTTCAAGCAATGGCGTGCAATATCAATTACTTAAATGTTTGCGAGGAATGCCAGCAAGATATTAGCAATCACCGGGCCACCGAACTCATTAAAGAACTTCTTTAAAAGTTTAACAAAAATCTAATTTCAAATCATAAACCATTTGAAATCAACTCAAGGATTATGCTTTGTACATGGATATTTTACACGAAATTATATGTCGCTAGACCATCCGAATATATTCATTCCCTTCATCCTGTGTCAACGTTTTTTCCGAAGCTTCCGACGCCTGCTCAAGCATAGCGAATACAACAGCTGCAAGTGAAAACAAAGCAGCGCTCTGTCCAAACCCAGTTATATCATTCTCAGCATTACCTCCAATTTCATTTGGTTTCAACCACCCAGACTTAAAAGCCCAATCTCTGAGCGGAAATATTGTCTTGCAAACATAAATGTAGACCGCCAACGATAAGCACCATATGTAGCCCCAATAGATAAAATCAAACCATTTACCACCAGTCAGATTGGCGGGCGGTGGTGAGTTCATTCTGGGCTTACTTTTACACCAAAAATGACCATGAAAGAATCCCAGCAAGTCGACCAAAAACACTATTGATGTCGAAACCACCAGCATAACCCAAAATACCCATTCGTATGAATCTCCAGTGTTTTTGTCGAGACCGATATCTCTATGAGTCTGCTTTTGATGCTGGGCGGCTGCTGGTAACGCAGATTTCTGAAAATCTGGGTCGAGAAAACAGGCGGCCTTGAGAAATATGACGCTATCGATCCGCATACTAGAAGGAAGACGTTCAGCAACCCATGGATGTTTGCTCTTGTACGGTTCGGAGTTCTGCGTGACCAAAACCCATCCGATGAAATATAGGATGAAGGAGACGGCAACAACCTTCAGTATAGTTGCTAGACGTCCCAGAAACGAAGGTCGACGCCTTATAATAGCAACGCTCTGCAGATAACTCGTGGAAGAGAGCAGGAGAAGATTAATACCAATCATGAAATGGTACTGCAAGGTCTTGCATCTGTCGATGACGATGAATGAAACTGCTAAGGCGAGCCCAAGGAGAATCTGTGAGTCTGAGATAATTACAATAGCCGATTCCAGGATATTGTACATATGTTCGGAATAACCCGAATTCTCCTCACAGCTCTTTCGACCCCGAAGTCCGGGACGTGGTAAATACTTTTGCAGATATTTCGACTTTTCCCTAACATTAGTGTCAGCATTGTCTCTGCCAAAAGTGTATTGTGTTTATTTGGACAAAAGCAAACACTCCATACTTGACATTTCCTCTATCTAAAGCCACACTCAAGATAAGAAGAAAATTGAACAGAAGAATAAATGCAGCTGGGATGAGAAAGGCAAAGATAGTCTTGTTTGAATTGATTAGAGACCGAGTTTCGTTGATAAAAACTGGGATATTCAGTCTTACTGCTCTTCCGGCGATATCAACATTGGTTTCTATATGCCCTCTTTTGATTCCTCCGAAAAGCTTCACACCGCCACCTAGCCAAAAGTCTGTATGACAATTCAAAGATATGTTACGACTTCTCCGGCAGTAGATCTCAGTTTCAAAGACACCCCATACTGGGAAGAGAGACATTGCTTATCGTAATATATTTCCACAGAAAAAATAGTGTGTCAATCCCAAGGAAAGACAAGAAGAATATAAAGAACGAGTGTGGCGAGTGAAATTTCGAAAAAATACAGCCAGCGACACATCTATAAATCTTTCCCTCACCTAAATAGGCAACAGAAATACATCCATCCATCCAAACAACCCGAACCAATGGCCAAGAATCACCGGTCATATGTTACTCAATCCTCCGAGACTTTGTACTACATCTTCCAGCTAGAATTGCGCCACCACTACTCGGTGTCCTATCAACCCTTCATACAAGAACTGTTTGCGTTCCAGCCTGTGACCAGCCTCAATTGTTTGAACCAGTAATACTCCTTAAGCATGACCTTGTCAGCTGAAAATCGCCCCGTCTTAGTAATACACACGTAGATCTTCAGGGGTTGATAGTCGGCAAAGCTGTTGTGTAACCCCAACGCGCGTACTTAGAATACACTATAAGAATAACATGAATTTGAAAACGACCGCAGTTTTAGAACCAGAGAGTGCTAACTGTATCTTTGTGTGAAAGGCGATTGGCCCAATTCAGGAGTTTCCAATTCATATAAAGAACTTGGATGAAGATCTGGAACACAAAGCCATTTACAGTGCCTCCCTCAACCTGACTCGCCGCTTTTCTCAAGAAGGACTTCTTGGTTTCAAATCACATAAATCCTGCTACTCAACTTTAGATGCCTGGGATTTTATCACCTTTCCGTAACTTTCATTTCGTAAACATAAAAGTTCACACCCCCGCTCACGTAGCCTCATCGTGACAAAAGTACCGCGCATCGTATTTTTTTATATGGCATACCCTTGTAATACGCGCCCCAGATGAATAAGCTGGAGTTTCCCTATTCAGTTGAGTGCACCTTATGGTTGAATGGGGTTTTGACCTTGAACTAAGTCACCTCGGGTCAACCTTATGTCAAATAACACCCAACTAAGACCTTAATAAAGGCGGCTCTTTCAGCTTGACATTTGATTAGCTCAGAACTTAACAATTGGGCACTCCCTCTGGTCACGATAAAACCCTTCATGTCGTATAACCATGATTGCAAAGTTTATGTTGAAGCCACCTACAATGAACTTTGATTTATATAATGTAGCTTGAAATAGTTCCAGATGACTTAATTACATACAGTCTCCAATGTGTCGTGCTCTCTTGGTTTCCGTTGCTAAAGCTGTCTCCCACCATTATTTACTTACGTCAACGTCACATATATGTCGCGACATAACTACATCATTTCAAGTGGATTCAGAGCATCTTGATATTTTTACGCGAGGACATTTTGACTCCTAGGATATCATCGTAAACACAACAACCCTTCCCTCGCTAGGCACACCATGAAATGGACACGCAAGACCATGCAATCGATCCGCCCAGTACAAACAATATGAACGGGAAGAGGAAATAAGTAGCAAAAAGCCAGATATCGCAGGCATCCTTCCAAACTCAAATTGCTACCCTTCGCTTCATACCGAGCCTGATCGAGCCTGTTTCCATGCCCATAGCTCCGTTAGAATCAGCATCTTCAAAGTCCTCAACCCTGATATCAATTCCTAGTCTAGTATTGACATCTTTCTTATCAGAGGTTCTTTAAGGATTAGAAAACATGGCTGAGCCCCTCTTCACCTGCCTATGGAACTCGCCAAACTTCACCTGTAATTCATTCCATTAGTTTCATTTCAAATTGACTATCAAACTTCAACGAGGAATTTCAAAAGAAGTAATAACTCGCCCCAACAATGCGACGAGTGACGCCGACTCTCTCCGCGATCTCCACCCGTTTGGTGTCTCGGGTATGACGGGCCCAGCTATAGTCCCAGTTGGTGCGGAACTCGCGGCGAAGGGCATTAATTTGATCGGGCGTGCATGCGGTGCTGGGGTTCTTCTTCTTGGTTTCTCCTGTGGCTGCGGCGATCTCCTTGGCCTTCTCCTTTGGTAGTTGAGCTGGTGGGAAGGGGGAAGCTTGCGGGTGAGGAGAGGCTTGTGGGGGAGGAGAAACTTGCGGGAGAGGAGAAGCTTGCGGGGAGGGAGAGGCTGGACGTGGTGTTCGGATAGGAGCTCTCTGTTCATTCTCAGATTAGTTTTTGTTTGTTTGCTTTAGACCTCTAGGTGAGGACGTACCGTAGAAGGGAAAGAGGGGGCGAAAGGGAATTCTTGGTCGCTTCGGATGAGGGGATCTTGTATCATCAAGCCGGATGGCCAGCTGATGTAAAAGGGATTTGGGTTGCCGTTGTAGGGGCAGGGGGGGATCTGTTTTCTTAATGTAAGTCTTTGTTCGTCACCAAGATAAGACAGGAAATAGATCAGTTGATAACGTACGTTTTCGTCATCCATGGTCGTTAATTTCTTTAAGATCGAGACGCTGAGGAGCAAATTTATCATTCACATACCAGGCAGGTATGACGCGCTAGTACTTTAGTGGGGTTCGGAAGACTTACATCCGACGTGTTGTCAACAAGCTTAGCTGATTAGGGTATATTAAGTGAGGGCAGTACTCAGTGAATTTCAACCACGTTTTACCTTGTTCAGTTAGACATCGCAATTTCTTTACTAGGACCTTCACTACGACTTTAAGTAGCTTAAACTTAGTTGTCTTATAAGTATTCTAGTTATAGATGTCTTTATTATAGTGTCCTATAAAGTTAGAAAAATATAGTTAAAGATAATACTACCTAAAATAATAATATAATATATTTTCTAGAATTATTCTTTTATTTAAATAAGTAGTTATATTTTACTAAAGTATACTAAGCGATTAGAAAAATAAAATCTAAATAAATTTAACTTAGTATAAAGACTTAGAGTAAATTAGCCTTTAGTTTCTTAAAAATGTCTCTTCTATTAAGACTTCTAAGTAGTTAGAAAAATAGAATTTAAATAAATTTAACTTAAAGACTTAAGAGAAGTATATTAACTTATAAGTTTCTTATAGATATTTCTTTTTTTAAATACTTCTAAGTAGTTAGATAAATAGAATTTAGATAAATTTAACTAAAAGGCTTAAAAAGAGTTAGTTAACTTATTAGTTTCTTATAAATATTTATTTTTTTAAAAACTTCTAAGTAATTAGATAAATAGAGTTTAAGTAAATATAAATATAAAGTACTTTAAGTAAATTAAAGTTTAGATATTCTAGTATAGATTCTTAAAAATATTATATAAGAAAAGAAACCCCTCTATAATAAACTATAAACCTTATAGATAAATTATATTATTATTACTTCTAACTACTAAAGATTATATTATTTATATATAACGTAGTTTACTACCGAGCGACATATATCACCGAGCGACGTACTTTTCTCTACTCTACTACTTATAAACTTTAAGACGCGTTTTTTCAACTATTTATTATAGAAATTCAAACCTAAGAAGCGCGAATCATTCTAGCTATCGAGGCTATTCGAACGTCTAAAAAGCTAAGTAAACGCTCTGTAGTAAAGATCTATAAGGTCCCTGAAGTAATACTTCGACATAGAATGGCTAGCCGAACCTATTACCCTGAAATTAAAGCTAATTGTTATAAATTGAACAACTTAGAGGAGGACACGATTATTTGATATATACTTAATCTAGATTTAAGAGTATTTACGCCCTGTCTAACTAGTGTTAAAGATATAGCGAATCTCCTGCTTAAATCTCAAGGGGTACTACGCGTTAGTAAGAACTAGGTATATCGATTCATTTAACGACGACTAGAGTTAAAGACGTGTTTTAATTATGTTTACGACTTCTAAAGAGCCTTGTATAAAGATCTAGAGCTTATTAGCACGTGGTATTAACTAGTTAAGAATATGTAAGCGAAATATAGTATTATAGACTCCGATCTCTACAACTTTAATAAGACAGGCTTTATAATAGATATAATCTCCCTAGTAATAGTTATAACTCGTATAGATCGACGTAGTAGAGGTAAGGTAGTTCAGCTAGGCAATTAGGAATAGGCGACGGTAATTGTTCATATTAATAGCGAAGGTTAGAGTGTCTCTTCGTTTTTAGTAGTTTAAGAGAAGAATTATCTTACAAGTTAGTATACTAAGAGTAGCCTCTTATATAACTAGGTTATTAAACCTATAAGTAATAGATAGACAAATAATAAGACAGGTCTAGAATAGCTTAAGTACTTTAATAAGTATACTTCTACTTAAGTAAAGGGTCTATATTAAATACTTATCCTTAATAGACATAAGAGTCACGAGTCAGCCGAATTCTAAGAGTACTACAAGGTATATAATATTATTACTCTTTGTTTACCTCCTTATTCCTCTTATTTGACCTAGCCACTTAATGTTAAGTGTTTTAGTGTCTTAAAACGAGTATATAGTCGAGAAATTAAGACTTTTATTAAAGCTTATATTAACTATATTATAAAGGTCGAGTTCTTTCTTGCCTTTAAAGCAGCCTATTTAGCCTCTATAACAGCTTAGAATAGCTAGGCTAGATTCCGTAGAGCTAGCTTAGTGCCTTTTAACCTGTAAGCTGTTCTTTTAAAGCTTGATGTAAGGTTACAGACTCTAACACCTACTATCACCCCCTCTGCTGATATTAACCTTTAGGTCTCATAGACTCCTCACAACCTAACTGATGCTCTTTTACAGACGACATTAGTTAAGAATCGGATTGCACGTTATTAAGGAAGCTCGCCAACCTCTATTTTCCAGACAGTAGCTATATTAGCTAAGGGTATAGAGCTATTAGCTTATAAGATGACTTTATTGTCAGCCGAAGTCCGTACCCTTCGCAAGGTAAATGAAGCACTAAGTAAATGCTAGAGGGCTAAAAAGACTCGGGTCCGTTAAGGGGGGGCACTTACTATAGAGGATGCGTAGGACGTATTAGCTCAGAAGGAAGTAGAGGAACAGGCTTGACGCGACAAGCGCTCTGAGAGGGGTAGGCAAAAGAAGGGGCAGCCGTCTAGGCGACGATGTAGTACCTGCGGGAAGTCTGGTTATAATACATGAACTTGTCAAGAGGCTGTAGATACTTCTATTTTATCAGATTTAGATTCAGATTAATTAATATAATATGTTGTGATTATTTAATTTTACCCTTTAGGTGGCGGGGTAGGGAAAAGTACGTCGCTCGGTGATATACGTCGCTCGGTAGTAAACCACGTTATATACTTATACTAATCATAATAAGTCTAACTAACTATAGACTTTAATATAGAAGACATTTTTCTAGAAGAATCTAGAGTATCTAGAGTACTTAAAAAGTAGTGAATTTATATATATACAACTCTTAGTTCTTGTGACGACACGTACGCAAGGCCCACGGTGTAGGTTGTGGAATCGTAGAAACTGTCAAATACAAGGATTCTAAGCTGAGGAGAGAAGAGAAGAAGGGACAGAAGCCCAGGAGCCAGAGGCTCTTAAATACATGAGGTGCGTCCAGCGCATGCCCTTGGCCAAGAGCTAAGCGAGGGATAACCAAGCAAGGGATAACCAAGCAAGGGATAACTAAGCAAGGGATAGCTAAGCAAGGGATAGCCAAGCAAGGCATAGTCAAGCAAGGCATAGTGGCAAGGCATAGTGGCGGTCAGAACCGTCACAGTTCTCGCTTAAAAAGACCTCTTTTTTAAGCGTTTTAAGAGAATAAAAAACTTAAAAACGAGGTCTTTTTAAAAGTGAACCTAATTTCCTAATTAGGCCTAGCGTGTTCTCTCTTCCCTTACTTCCTTCTTAATGTTCTTAACTATAGCCTCTTATAATAATCTCTAGCTTTATAGATATAATAAATTAGCGTAAAGTGCTATCCCTGATTTATGCTTACTTCTTTATAATAATATTAGTGTTTATATAACGAGAATCTGCAAGAATAGGACGATTTAGAGACGATATATTAGTAGATGTAGTAGATTTAGTAGAGTTAACAGATGAGGCTAGAGGTAGTTTTAGTGGGGTCTCGGCACATATGACTGTTTTAGTGCCTGGATTATTGTTTTTACGTCCTGAGGTTACGTGAAAGTAGTATTTTATAGATATCCTGGATCCTTCTATACAAGGTGGCTCTATACTAGATAACTTTCTTTTTATATTATAAATGGATGGAAACTTCCTCTATATACCTCTGGATATTTCCAGATGCCGATCACTACAACACTGATTAGTGAGAGTTTACAGATCAGAGATGGTAGTTCGATTCTATAGATAGTTTCTATAGTAACCTACCTAAACGAACTACGTCTTTGAACGGGGATACTTATCGTCGAGCCTCTAAAGAGTAAAGTGTTGATCATCAACTTCCATCGGTGGCCATTAAATTGCACGAAAAGGATCAGGAGTTACTACCACGTCGAGACTATAAATCTGTATTTTCGATAGCCATTAAATAGAACGAGTACAGACCTTACGAGCCCACCACCATGGGTCTGTGCGTACAGGGCACTTTCACGATAAATCATTGAATTGATCAAGGACTATTTGATTTAATTAGGAGTAGACTACCCATGGCGTTGAATAAGTACATTGACCTAATGTTCCTGCTTTAAAACTAATTTATTTATCTAATCCTGTGGTATAGCCTCCTATTCTTCTGTGATAGCTTGGCGTATCTCCTCTATAGTAGTAGGTTGGTGTTTTCTTCTATGAATTGCTTGTTTGATCTACTGCTAGTACTTCTCTATGGGATTTATATCTGGTGAGGTAGAAGGATGTGACATTAAGATGATACCATGTTTTGTCTGAAATTCAGTACAGTAGTTATATGTTAACTTGTGTCCATGGGCAGCATTCCTATCTTCTATAAATAGAGGCTCAGTCGAGGGACAGAGGGTGTGAGTAACTAGAGCGAAAGCTGCTATAATCTCTTGAATATAGGGTTCTAGGAGTTGAGTAAGGTAGTCTCGTTGTAGGAAGGCACCGCTCTTTCCATGACCTTCAAGAAAGACAAGGGGGGATTTATACCCATAACCGATAGCCCCCTACGTGTTTATAGGAGTTGTATAGCCTTGATGAAGTTGGTGCTGAATACAGGTATCGTAGAACTGTTCTAAGCATCCTTTGTTGATATTCCGGGTTACTCTACGCTTAGCTGTTTGTCCTCTAACTTGAAAGGTAACCTCGTCTGACCAGAGGACCTTTAACTACTCTACCGTCTAGAATATATGCGCAAGACCCTATAGCCACTGGGCTTTTACTTGCGCAAGAGTTAAGTAAGGCTTTTGGTAGGAAACGCACTGATAATAGCCCCGTTGGTGCATCCTACGCCTAAGTGTTTGAACCGAACAACCCAGCCCCAACTCGTCCTTCAACGCTAACTAGTCTATAGAACGGTTCTCCTAGCTTTCTGCGCAATGTATAATAATATTGTCTACTTCTTTATCCGATAAAAGGAACGTAGGACCGCTCTGCACTGGGCGAGCTCGTTCAGGGACTATGTAGCCAAGTATCTTGTGTATTGTACTCTCTCTAAGAGGCTGACTGGAGGAGGGGTCTTTGTATTAGTGCTGTAGGACGCAAATCGGGACTTTTCTGAACCAGTGAAGTTGGCGTATAGCCTCCTTGTGTTTTGTAGCTATCTCATAGCCTTTTTGGTGGTTCCAGCCGATAAGGGGGGGTGTAGTTGTTATTGTTGTAGATAAGCTAAAAATCGGGTGCAAAATCGGCAAAATCGCGATGAGGCCTGAACGCACAGACCTATGGTGGTGGGTTCGTTACCACGAACGCTCCCCCGAAGGGTGAAGCTATATTCAGTGGCTGTTAAATTGTACGAGTATAGCCTTTGCTATAACCTGTCTTCTCTCTTCTCGGACCGAGCCCCTCGAGTCTCAAAGCCTTAATCTCTTCATTGAGCCCTTCGAGCACCCTCCGCGAATAGCCTCAACTTGCTTCCGCTCGCCAGCCTTACACGGTACAAATGCGTGAATTCACTCTTACTCTCTCGCCAGCTTCCTATTATACAAACCCTCAATTCACTCTGTCGAAGAGATGAGCCTCATTCTACCTCGCATTCGCAGTTAAGACTCCTGATCTCTCGCTCGCTCGTAGATTAACTAGATACTTAATCCTTAAAAGAGTCTTATTCTTTATTTCCTACCAGCGTTTCCACTATGGAAGAGCTATAACTATAACCTCGTATTTGTATACACCTATATAGGAATAGAGGACTAGAAGGAAATGGGAAAGAAATAAAAGATAGAGAGATAGATAGAAAGGTAAATATCTACTTATAATAGCTAATTTATAAAGTTTCTCTAGTATTACTATATAAGTAGAGTGAATATTACTCTATTTATATAGCCTTAAAAGACTATATAACTTTATAGAGTAGATATACTTTCGAAGAAGAATATATACGATTATAAAAAATATAAATAGCTAATAAATTTCTATATAATATAATCTAAAAGAAAAGAAAATATTATTTTCGTTCTAAAAAGAATATTATTAACTTTATAGCTAAAAATTATATTTAAGATATATTTCTAAAAAGTATAAAGAGCTATAAAATACTAATCTTTATACTTATAAGATCTTCTAGTATACTAGACTATTATATATTATCTATCTATAATCTAGACCTACTTTCTCTACTAGGTTTTAAAACAAGAGACTATATATAAGAAGTTATTAACTAAGTACTAGTCTATAAAATTAATAATTAAATTATATAGTATCTAACTATTATCTAACTATTATCTAACTCGATCTATCTATAATCTATCTATTTAAATACTATAATATTCTATTAATTACTTTATTAATAATAAGGAAACTCTCGTTATAACTAAATAATTAATTAACTATCTTAGATAAGTAAAACTATAATTTATAATTACTACTTTAAGGTATATATATCTTAACTTTCTATACCTCTAAAAACCTCTCTTAATATCTCTTTACCTTCTTACTAAACACCTCTCTTACCTAAATACCTCCCTTATCTAAACACCCCCTCTTACTAACCCCTACCTAAAACTACTTAACACACCTAAAACCTTACTAGAAATAAACATACTTCCATTCTAAAACAGTTACACTATACTATACACATACTATCTTATTATAATTCCCCTTCCTCCCCTCTCTCTATACAAGTATATATATATATATACATAGATATATACATATATATAATAAAAAAAAAAACAAGAGATTTCCTAGCAGGTATAGTAGGTATAGAGATAATATAGGTATAGTAGGTATCATAGACAGCTGAGTTAACCTATTTCCTTTAAAACAAGATGATGAACGCTCGCTCCAAAACAAAAGAAAAAAACAAAAGAGAGATACCTTAGAACACTAAAAACAAAACTAGATAGATAGAATTTGTGTATCAATAAACAACAAAAAAAAAGAATCCCCCCGACAGGAACTCCCTCCTAGGATCAGAGAAAATAGACAGACTACCACCAGCACCATCTACATTACCACCACCAGCACCCACCGCACCCACCAACGACACCCACCCACCAACGGAAAAGTTTAAAAAAAAATTGGAATAATTTTTTCGCCTCATCTCAAACCCATCGATCCTTTCATACAACAACAGACCCCCCCCATCCCATCACGTTCAACGTCCATCCCATGAGAGATAAAAAAGAAAATCCCTATCATACCAAAATAGCCATATCATCTCTTCATTAAGTAGCATCAGCATGCATCATGCTCAAAATTCCTAAGCCCTGTCTTGTCTTTTCTGTTGATATCATCAAAATTCACCAAAATATTCTTCACAACTCATCCTTCACCGCAGTCTTCCCCGCCCCAACGGCACTGCTCACGCTACTCGCGAACTCCTCCACCCCCTCGCTAGCCTGCTTCACAAACTCGCTCGCACCCTCGCCAGCATTCGCCGCGAACTCGGCGAGGCGGACACGCGCCGACTCAACCGCAGCAGATAATCGGGATTGTGCGCTCTCCACGGCACCTTGTTCCTCGCCATAGATGGCGCTCTTGATTTTCGCTTGGGCAGTCGCATACGCTTCAGCGGCGAGAGATGTGGCGGACGAGTATTTCTCGCCTGCGAGGTTGGTAGCGGATTCAACTTGTCCGGTAGGGGTTCCATAAATGGCCTCGGAAATAGCTTGTTGAGCGGACGCCGCGGCCATCGAGATAGAGCTCGAGGCAGCTTCAGCGTATCCAGTACTGGTCCCGTAAATCTTTTCCGAGGCAACGCTTTGGACGGAACTGTAGACTGAGGCGGCCGATTCGGTAGCTTGTTCGTATGAACCCTTCTTGGTACCATAAAACTGGATGCTGGCTGCTTCGACCACATCATTGACTCGGGATGATGCCGAGTCGAGGATCACCTCGATAGTAGCTGGAGGAGTGAACATGACAGATAGAGCTGAGCTGACCGAGGCATATGCTTCATTGGCAAGTGACGACGCAGAAGATACAACTGCGTCGGCATCTGTGTAATAAGCAGAGCTCAGTTTGTTGTAAACACTCTCGGTAAATGTAGGGTCTTTGCCGATGATGAGCTCGCTAACGATGGACTGAACAACAAAGTATTGAGAGCTGGCTGCTCCAGTTGCTACTGCGCCGTATTCCTTGGCTTCCGATAACAATTGACGTGTGACAAACTAGGGGGTAGATGTTAGCACTTACAGGTTCAAGCAATGCTGGAATATTATCCTCAGAAAATATAAGGGGGCATGCGACTTACATAAGGGGTTGTTGCGCCGTAGATTTGCTCGCTGGCTTTTGTGATGAGAGCTTCCCAGTTCTCACTGGCTTTTGAAGCAATCGCTTCGGTCAGAGGGGTCTGGCTACCATACACTGCCCCTGATGCCTGCGAAGCTTGAGCTTGAATCTTGCTTGCAATGACAGATGAGACGCTAGAGTACGAGCTAGAAGCTTCGGCAACAGCAGCGGAATATTGAGAGGAGGCCTTGTCAGCCAAGCTAGGTGTTGGGACAACCTTATCAAGTTGAGCCGATGCCTTGGATACAGCGCTTGAATAATAGGCGTCAGCAGTGCTCAACGCATTTTCGTAACCGTGGGTTTCCGTTCCAACAATTCCAGCGCTAGCCTTGCTGTAAACGCTTTCATGAAATGGGGTAGATTTTGGCATGATGGCCGAGGAAACCGCAGCCAAATATTCCGAATATCTTGCATGCGCCATTCCGACGCCGGCATAATACTGCTCTTGCATTTGGAGGGACATTTTTTGCTTCTGAGGCGTGCCAGTGTTTATGGCAGCCACGTAACTCTTAGCATCCGAGAATCGACTCGAGGCAAGATTGAGTCCCTCAGAAAGTCTGGATTGAGCCAAAGATTTGGCGGATTCCAGAACGGCCTGCGCGTTGCTATATGCTCCGCTTGCTTGTGAAGCGATAGATGCAGTGATAGGAGCTGGTGTTCCATATATAGCGATGCTGGCACTATAGTGAATGTTAGCATGTGGTCAGGGTCCAGGTAACGGAGGGGAAAACATACGCAGAGACAGCGTCAGAATATCGTGATGATGCTGCACTGGCAACACTCTCTCCGGTGCCTTTTTCGGTTCCATAAAGTGCGCTACTCGCGGCAGCAAGAGCGCTTGCGTACTTTTGAGATGCCAGCTCTGTGACTTGATATCCTTGAGTAGTGGAAGGCTTCAATAGAGCCTCACTGACAGCATTGGTAATATCGGCGTACTTGTCGCCTGCTTCACTTGCCATACTCTGTAATTTCTCACTGAAAGTCTCGTCATCCGAATCCTCAATCACATCGTCAAAAATGATTTGACGAGCTTCAACCTTTTGGGCCATTGCTCCTCCCCATACCTTCTTTGATGCCGTGCTAGAAGCAGAGGAGGCAGCTGACTCGACTGAACTGGACGCGGTATCGATACTCTTTGACAAAGAGCTGGCAACAGAGGAGGTGGCGGAACTGAGAGAGCTCGATGCTTCCGAGGCAACGCTTGAAACTTGGCTGCTGGCAGAGGAGACTGAAGATGACACTTCAGATACGGCTGACTTTGCGCTTTCGGTTGCAATGGAAGCGATACTCTCGATAGTTCCTTGTGATGTCCCGATGACTGAACTAGAGGCTTGATCGACAATACTATCAGCGGATGCCTTGGCCATTGATGCCATGCTTTGTATGGTTCCCTGTTGGCCTCCAATTATTGCGCTGGATGCTTCACTGGCCAGACTGTTAACAGTGGAGCTTGCAACAGAGCTCAAGCTTTCAACAGTGCCCTGTTGGGTTCCAATAATACTCTCGGAAATACCAGAGGCAACGCTCTGAGCGTTGCCCGCTTGTGATGCAAGAATAGATGAGGCTGCGGAAACGGCTTCAACCACAGTTTCTTGGATAGTGCCCTTTACAGTTTCGCTCTTCACAACCTTCTCCTTGATCTTCTTTCCGATCGAGGCGGCGGCTGCTGGCATATGTTTTGTACTGAAGTCATCGCTGGTGTCCCCGACTGAAATCTTCCACCGCCCAGTTTCCTTGAGACGTGCCAATTCCTTCGCAGCCTCTTCGGCAATTCCCATCGCTTTGCTCTCGATATCTTCGGATACCTCACGAGTACTTCCCAAGCCAGGGTGTTCAACGACAACTCTTTCGACATCCAAACGCCACTCGTCGAATTTGCCCTTTAATTTGTGGTACTTGGTCCAATCCTTGTGGGTAATTCCATCGGTCCATGCCCATCGCATTCCTATCTCCTGCAAACCCATATCTCTGATTATATCTAGAATGTCAAAGGTATCCGAGGCAGATTGTCCCATGAGATTGTTGGTCTCTTGATCGAAGTTTTGTCTCCAGGTTCGAACTGCTTGCCCCTTGTCCTTGATTGCAAGTCCAACTTTTCGAACGGCTTGAGTGAGTTCCTCTTCTGATTCTTCGACGTCCTTCTTACTCTCCACGATTGAGATTATGTTGGTTTTGAGAGATTTGAGACCTGATGCGACAGTCTCTTCTAATTGCACGATAAGCGCATTTCCAACGCCATTTGCCTGCTTGATCAACGTTTCTGCGATCTCGGTAACGCGCTGGTCCAGTTCTTCAGAGCCTTCATCCGCCGCTTTGGCAAACTTCTCCTGCCAAGTTTTGAGATCGTTGGCTACAACTTCTCGTGCTTTTTCCCGTATTTCCAGTTTCTTCGCTGCGGAATCTTCTGATTCTACGGTTTCTCCTGGTGTTTGTTCGACCGTCGTCTCGGAGGAGGGTGGCTCTGTTTGCTCGGTTTGCTCGGCAGCTTCTGTGGATAGAATAGTAGTAGAAGATATCTCAGAAGTGGAGGATATTGAAGACGCCGAGGAGGTGAAGGATGAACTATATGAAATTAGTGGTCGCGAATAGAAATATGGAATTGCTCTCTTACTTGTCAACCTCGTCTACCGCGGCCTTGAGTTTTTTCCCGTCTCGATATCTCCCCAGGCGTTGGCCAATCCTAATGAGTTGTGGTTCTACATTCTCACCATACAATATTCGCACTTGAGGCCATATCGTACGCTCTATGAACACGGAACCCGTAGTCCATGCCCACTTGGTGTAGGGGACGGCGGTGTTGACTGTGAAATCGCTTGTAATAAGATATCCATCGATTGCGTATGGGCGGACCGTGGTATACGTTGGCAAGATGTGACCGTAGTACGTTTGAAGGGCATTTGTTTTCACAATCTCGTAGTATGGGGATGTTGCGTCAATGGCCTGCTTGACATGTGGCCCCAAAGTTTCTTCATATTTTGTCTTTGCGATACCCTGGTATTTGTGAACCAATGGTTGTAAATTCTTCTCCCATTGAGCTTGACCATATGATTGTGCCTGCGCAACGCGAGGAGCACCGTATTTCTTGCCCAAGACGATAACAGGTGTAATCAATTTCCTGTCCGCGGTTTCGTAGTATGGTCTCACCTTATCAACGTAAGGTGCGGCATATGCATCGTAATAGGGTTCGAGATATGGTGCGACTGATGTCTTTATCTGGAAATATGGCTTGCATATTATGGGAGAGGAGTCTGTGAGAAGGTCTGGCGTTGACGGACATCGAAAGAGGACTGTGATGATCGAGTACCAAGTCAATAACCTAGCAGCACTTGTTAGCATGTTGGCGTGATCGCTGTGGAAGGCAGACATGCCTGGAAATTATGCTGATTAAATTAAAGCCCGTCTTCTTGGGTGTCGCCGTCTTGGTCTTTGTCGGGGGAGATTTCGCATGTCCGTTGATTGCTTTCCCATTCAACTCCTTTCCGCCGGACTTGACCAGCTTTCCATTACTCTGGGCCATCTTCAGCACATGCAGCTTCTGGGAGCTTGGTGATGGAGAATTCTTTGTTGTACAAGTACAGGCGAGGATGTGTCTGGAGCTTGGGGAGAGCTCGCTCGCTCAAACGAGTCAACACGGACCAGCTGGAGGATCGTGAGAAGGTGAGAAGGGGCTCGAAAGTGTAGCACGATGGGTAAGGGTAGGTAGTAGCAAGCGGTCGGACGAGTACACAACGGCGAGACACAAAAACGAGGTCGAGGTGGAACAAGAGGCAAGAATTACTGCACTGCTATATCAGGAAGGTAGGCGAGGTAGGTTAGCTAGGTAGTTGATAGTTGCCGATTGTCTAGATTTCACTGGCTAATGGTGGTTACGCATTCGCATCGCAACAAAGCTGCCAAGCC
The DNA here is from genome assembly GCA_001399465.1 of Hymenoscyphus scutula. NCBI lineage: Eukaryota > Fungi > Ascomycota > Leotiomycetes > Helotiales > Helotiaceae > Hymenoscyphus > Hymenoscyphus scutula. Next base: position 58,633 of record LKTO01000113.1, on the reverse strand, counting down.
TGATGTCATCAGACGCAGGAGCAGGAAATCGGAAAAAACAATACCTTGGAACGTGAAGACCACGCGATGGAGGTTGAGATAGACGAGATAAACCGGGTTATTGTTATTGTTATTATTATTAGACCAATAAATATTAAAGGATCCAAGTACGAGGTCGAAAAGGAGATAAGGCTATCTTTCCTGAATTTGTACTGTACCGATGCAACGGAACACCACTGATAGGATACTATACCAACCCATATATACCGCAACTTTTGATACCAGAATCTCTCCAGGACTTTGTTCCGTTTTTGTGACAGCCAGTCAAGGTGCAGTAAATAACTTTTTCCTTAGACAATTCTTCCAAAAGAGTCTGTCAATATTCCAAGTTCTCAGGACATGTACTTGAATTGTCATGCTATAAATGATAGTTGAAAGTCATGCTGGACAAAAAGCAGTTGTACATGCCTAGCCTTTTCCAGATATCTAAGGCAATTCAAACTTGCAGTCTTTACTCAAAATACTTCGGATTTAAGTTATCATCCTAGTTATTTTGAATAGAGCTAAATTGTTCAAAGTAGTTAGAAAATAGGTACAAGAGGTACCTAGTTGTACAATCCTTTTGCCACCTAAGTCAAAATTCTTCCACCATTAGTGTTAATGGAATTACAACATTGATCGTCAAAAAACATTAAATATACAGTCCATTCGACATAAAATCCTTAATTGTTATTTACACATTAGGTCACTCGTAGTTATTCTAGCCTAGACTTTCTTCACCGGAAACCTGCGCCGCAAAAACCACGTGACACATTCTTCCGACCCGAGGCCGATATCAAAGCCCGGTGCAATGCACCTTGAAAGGCGGCTGAAGAGGTAGGTAATACATTCAACCAGAACAATCACCACGGACTCAAACCCAAACGATTACACCTCTTTCCATCCGTTACGACCTCAGTCCTACCCTCTATCCAACGCGCCAATCCAATAAATCAGACTGTCTACATTCAACAGTCGCTCATTGTACATTGCTGGAATTAGAGGGTCCTGTCCAAGGTTCATTTCCGGCGGTACCAGATGGTTTTACAACTGCGTTGAGCCCAAGGCATCGCCTTCGAGTCCCTTTCTTCGACGTCGCCCGGGAAATATAAGTCTCCCTGAAATTTTCGATCTCCGCCTAGTAACGAAGTTCTCAAACGATATCGCGAACATGGCAGAACCAGCCCCCGAGGCAACACCTCCCACCAACCACGAGGGGCAGGGGCAACCTCCGGATATCATGAACGACCCCAAATTCGCCACGAATAACGAGATGGGGGATGATGGAAATGGGGATGCGGATACATGCAGAATCTGCCGAGGGGAGGGCAGCGATTCCGAGTCTCTCTTCCACCCGTGCAAGTGTAGTGGGAGTATCAAGTATGTCCACCAGGACTGCTTGATGGAGTGGTTATCTCATTCACAGAAGAAGCACTGTGAACTGTGCAAGACGCCCTTTCGATTTACCAAATTATACTCGCCCAACATGCCACAGTCTTTACCATTCCCCCTCCTAATGAAGCATGTGGCGATGCACGTTTTCAAAAACCTAGCAACGTGGTTGCGCTTTATGCTGGTGGTCGTGGTCTGGTTGGTATTATTGCCCTATGGATTAAGGCAGATTTGGCGGTTGTTATTCTGGTTTAGTGATGGAGGATGGCCTCCAAATTATTCCAACATCGATGCCATCCGGAATGCAACAAATGCGGGAGCTCTGGAACTGGCTCGGGAAATGCAGCTGGCGGCCAGCCTTACGGAAAATGGAACTTCGCCCGTTACACCGTTCCATGCGGCTCAGACCTCGTCAGCGAGTATTGGTGGTATTATGGGGAGAATTGTTGAGATTCTTTCACCTATATCGCAAACGTTGAATTTTACGGATCCTAATCCACCAAAAGGTATTTACCTTGGTATGGGGCCATTGAGAATCTTCGTGGCAGATGATCCCAGCAATCATACAACCAATCTCACCGAGTTTCTGGCAGGTATTCCTGGAACCTCTCCTAGTCCATCGTTATTGAGTGAGGTATCATTTTTCCGGAACCTTACTCGAAACGGTTATATCAATCAAATCGTGATTAGCATTTTCGAAGGCTATATCATCACCTTCCTAGTTGTCGTATGCTTCATCCTCGTTTTTTTGATCCGAGAATGGGTTGTGCAGCAACAGCCAGGCATAAACATGGGAGCTGGCTTCAATGCTGAGTTTGCCGGTGCAGAAAGAGCACGAGAACAACAAAATGAAGCTGATGCTCGTCGAAACCCCGAAGAGCGCCAGGCTGCAAGAGAAGAGGACCAACCCAATCCCGCCCAGCAGCGAGATCGAGTTATGGCTCGAGCAAGGCGAAGAAACGTACACTTTGGGGAAGCTGAGGAAATTCCACCGCGACCACTTCCCGTTGACGAACCAGCTGAAAATGACCCTTCGTCGTTGGAAAATGGAGCTTCTGCGCCCCGTCCTTCCCCACCACGGGAGGCATTTTCCCCTGCTGTAGAAATACAACGACGACTCACAGAAGAGCCTAGAATGACGGAGGAGTTTTTGGCTATATGGCGACGTGCAGATAGTGATCCCAAAGAAGTTCTACGCATAATTGAGGTCGAGGGTAAATCACTTGAGATGCGCTATTGGGTTAATGCCATGAAGGTCTTGCAGGAAGGTGTTGACCATGAAGCAAATCCAAACCCAGAGGCTTCGCCCATATTGCGTGCCCAAACACCAGATCTCGCTGAGAGAGACGTGAACATACCCGAATTTGCGACACCTGGTCCTAGGAGATACTCGCCCTCAAGAGCCTCTATACCCGCTGAAAGTGATACGAGCAGTTCAAGTACTGAGAGTTGGGTAGATATATCAAGGACAAGCGAAGGACCTGCACCAGCACAATCAATGGTCGATTCACAAACATCCAAAGAATTGGACCTAAGAGACGACCTTGACTACTCCTCGGAAAAGGGAAAACAGAAGGCAACGGAAATTCCTGAATCTACCGCTCATGCGCTCAAAACAACTGATTTATCTACGCCCGGTGTTCCACTTTCAGATATATCACAACCATATTCCAGAGGCCTTGATTCGGACCCTTTTACACCCAGACCCCCTCGCCCAAGAGCTGTGTCTGATGGTCCGCAAAGGAATGAAAACAAATCCCCACTAGCAAACAATAGCTGGTCCTTTTCAACCCTTTCTGAGCCTGAGAATTCAGATGAGCCTAAGGATGAGCTACCTGCCAATTCCGTGTCAAATACTAGTCCTTCGTCTGATGGACCACAATCATCTCGCACAGCAGGAAACCAACATACAGAGGAAACATATAGTGCAAGCTCTGTTCCTGAAATGGCCGATGCCGGGAACGCTAACTTCCAACGAGAAGCTCGTGAATTCCGTGAATTCCGAGATGCCGAGATTGCTCAATACCAGCGAGACTTCCCAGATGAATCCTCTGATAGTGATCAAGAGAATGAAAATGCTCCTTTGCGCCGGACTGACCCTGTAGAGCCAGCCGTCGTCCGAGCAGAGAACCCCCAACCGCAACCTCAAGATCCTGTGGTACCTCGACCCATAGAAGCTCGAGGCTTACTGGGCAATGTTGCAGATTACCTCTGGGGAGGTGCCGGCGATGACAGACAAGAAGAGCAAGGAGGTAACGATGAGCGAATTGTTCAAGATCTTGCAGCCGAGGCGCCATTTGTTCCCGTCGCTCATCATGAGCTTTTCAACCAAGCTGGAGCAGACCAAGATAGAGAGGTTGTTGAAGCCGCGATTGCCGCTGGAATCGATCCCAACGACCAGGATGCCATTGATGATGCTGAGGATTTTGAGGGCATCATGGAACTTGTCGGCATGCGTGGCCCTATATTCAGTTTGGCGCAAAATGCATTATTCAGTGCTTTCCTCTTGGCTTTAGCCGTGGCCACGGGTGTCTGGATTCCATACAACATTGGAAGAACATCGATATTACTTGTGGCAAACCCCGGCCCTGCGTTCAAATTACCTTTAAGGCTGATATTCGGTTGTGCGGCTTTCTTACAGGATCTTACGTTGTCCATTCTTGGTTTTGTGTCATACTGTTTGATCTCAATGATGGGGATACTTGTAAAATTGTGGTATTTTGCATTTGCAAGTTCGACAACAGTGAAGGTGGTAGAAGAATCTCGATTTGCACCAGCCGCAGCTAAAGTCTCATATGATGCTCTATTTCGGATTCTGAATGGCACAGTCAATACCATAGTTCACGTCACAGATTCTGAGATGTTCGCATTCTCGGCAGCATCACACGAGTCTCTTAACAGCATTCAAGCTTTAATCATTAATACGATTACTGGCATTGGTTCCACCCTCATGTATCTGTTCACTGGAGACTGGCACTTAACATTTGGCGGTATTTACGCATTTATCGTCACTGGGCTCGCGTACACTTGGGGGATCCTCGCTTCGCTACCCGCTCTTCTCCTGAAGCCAGACACATGGGTAATTAGTCTTGGGGTGGTAGAGCGAACAACGCCGCTTGATCTAGAGCTCAGTGTCTGGGATGGATGGGCTAGATTCTGGGCAATATTTTCCGGATATACAGCTCTATGCGTCCTAGGTGCCCTCTACGTCAGAAAAGGGTCGCCATTCTCTACCAGCCAGGTGGGCCGAGACTGGGAAGCCACGCTTCTTGATTTACTCAACCAAGCTGGGGGTGTAATGAAAGTAATTCTCATCATTAGCATTGAGATGTTAGTGTTCCCGCTGTATTGTGGACTTCTTCTCGACCTTGCTCTTCTCCCGCTATTCGACAACGCAACGATCATGTCTCGAATCAATTTCACTATAGAGTCCCCCTTTACTTCTATGTTTGTACATTGGTTTGTGGGTACTTGTTACATGTTTCACTTTGCTCTTTTCGTCTCCATGTGTAGGAAGATAATGCGAAAAGGGGTTCTATGTAAGTCTTCCAATTTGTTTATACCTGAGCACCTTCTAACGATTCTAGATTTCATCCGCGATCCTGATGACCCAACATTCCACCCGGTGCGAGATGTATTGGAACGAAACGTTGCAACCCAATTGCGAAAGATCCTTTTCAGCGCATTGGTCTACGGCGCCTTGGTTGTCGTTTGTCTCGGGGGTGTTGTCTGGGGTCTGGCACTCGCATTCAAGAGTGTATTGCCTATTCATTGGTCTTCCAATGAACCAGTACTGGAGTTCCCAATCGACTTGCTCTTCTACAACTTCTTGATGCCGCTAGCCGTTAAAGTCTTCAAACCATCTGACGGGCTTCATGCCATGTATACCTGGTGGTTCCGCCAATGTGCACGAATGCTGCGACTCACTTGGTTCATGTTTGACGAACGAAAGCCGGACGAAGAAGGTTACCATGTTCGCAGATCTTGGGCAGATCTCTTCCGAGGATGCAAAGGCGATCCCACAATCCCCGTTGAGACGACCGATAATAAGGATGAGCCTTTTGAAAACAACTCGGAGATGAAAGCATACTTCTGTCGCGATGGACAATACGTCCGAGCGCCAGCATCTGACCAAGTCAGAATTCCCAAGGGAGGTAGAATCTTTCTGCCCGTAGATGAGATGAATGAAAGACTGGACGGAAAATGGGATCGCCCTGATGGTATACACGGTCGAACCAATGACCTGTACAAGCAGGTCTATATCCCACCATTTTTCCAACTCCGCATTACCTTGTTTATACTCTTCATCTGGCTTTTCGCTGCCTTTACGGGAGTTGGTATTACAATCGTACCTCTCGTTTTTGGACGCTATGTGTTCGCCAAGATGATTCCACCACACGTCCGTAAGAACGATGTATATGCCTTCTCTATTGGCATTTACATCTTGGGCTCTGCCCTGTATGCTGTATTGAATGTTCGACGGTTCTTCTCCTGGCTACGCGATTCGTTAGCTATTGATGCAGAAACGCCATACAACGTTTTGCGTCGTGCAACAACAATCGTCTCCCGCTTTTCCCGCATTGCATGGACATACAGCGCCTTTCTATTTGTCCTCCCAACGCTTTGCGCCTGCATCGTCGAATTTTACTTCATCGTCCCTATGCATACCTTTTTCTTCGAGGACGAGAAACACGTTGTGCATTTCGTGCAGAGCTGGACCCTCGGTCTCCTATACGTCAAGCTTACCACCCGCATCATCCTCTGGTACGAAGACTCACGAGCTGCACAATCCCTCCGTGCAGTCATTCGAAACGGATACCTGGATCCCGACGCCCGACTAGCTACCCGCAGCTTCATCCTGCCCAGTGTCCTCTTCCTCTCCTCCGCGCTGGGAGGACCATGGATAGTCGCCCAAATCGCGAGCATAACCGTGTTCAAGGAGCAAACCCAGAATCATACTTACCTCTATCGCTATGCGTATCCGTTCTGCCTCGCCATGGTGATTGCGGGCATCGCCCTCTATCGGGTCTTTGGGATGCTGAGGCAGTGGCGGATGATGATTCGCGATGAGGTGTATCTCATTGGCGAGCGGCTGCATAATTTTGGGGATCGGAGGGTGGTTAGTCCTGGGGTGGGGAGTAAGGTTGTGCCGGGGGTTCAGAGGATTGATACTTGATACTTGAGACTTTTGGCTTTGGCTTTTTATAGCAGGGGGCTTGAGGGGTAGTCATGGGGATGAATGGATGGATGAATGGATGGATAGTATTTTTTATAATTGAGATATGAGGGTCCGGGGGGAGATGGGATTACGTAGATGGGATTATGAAAGGCTATGAATGGTCTCAAAAATATTTTTTGGAGGATGGATAATGCGAATTTTATTGGAAGGGGAGGATGGGATGGGGAACATAGCGTGGGCGTTCTTTTTTCTTTCTTATTATTATTTTTTTGTTGTTGTTCTTATCGGAATGGAAATACAATGGCGCTCTTTTCCCCTTTGTTTTTGTGAGTAACGAAGAAAGAAGACAGATTTCCTGCCCTCCCCCTTTTTGGGTTTTTGGGTTTATTAGGTTGGGTAGTGGTAGTGGTCTGTTTGTTCTTTTGGTACTACGGACGAAGTCTACTACTTTTTTACTCCTTTTTTTCTTATTTTTTCAAAGTGGAAGTTGAGGAGTTGTTGGGTTGGGTGGGTATTGTATTTTATAATGATATGATATGATATGATATGATATGACATTATGTTATGTTATGTTATGCGAGGTGTAATGGAATGCGTTTTCTTTGTTTTGTTTTACAGTAACGGGATTAGTTTTAGTTTAGGAGAGGAATGAGATGTTGAAAAATGAAAAAAATATATCTTTAGGGGTTTTGTGTTTGTTGAGTGGGAGGGGTGGAGTGATTCAATATGTGGATGTAGGTGAATACAGGTAGTTTATTGGTTGGGTTGGGTTATGGGCTAATAGTATAGGTATAGATTGTAGAGAAAGGTACTATGAGTTGATTCTTTTATATATTTTTTTGCTTCCTAGACATTTGTATTGAAACAAAGTAACTTTTTGGATAGGATAGGACTCGGGGTTTGTGGAACGAGGGAGAGCGAACTTGTACTGTACAGATTCTGAACAAGCAGTCAGTGGTGAAGAGTAAAGTGCTTGTGGATAATATATATTTTTGTTGAGGGGTGAGGCTTGGGTTCTCGTTACTGGAAAGTTGACTGGCAGAGTTGTTGTGGTTTTTAAGCGTGATTTCTTTTTGCTTCGTGGGGTTAGGGGGCGTACTTGGGTTTATCTGAAAGAGCCCGATTATATGCTCGATCGCCTTATTATAGAGGGAGGGAGGGAATGTCTAGGAGATAATAAGGCTCGACGTCTTGAAAGGTGGGCAACAGGAAGGAGGCGCTATGAGGTCGAGAAGGGACCCATCCAGACAGTCCGAAAAGAAGATAGGTCCAACTTAGGCATTGCCGAGTATAAATCCCCTCGGATTGGACTTGCTTCCTTTACATCACACATTGTGACATGGAGTTCTTGGTTGGGTGGCTTAATAATGCTGCATGTTTGGCGATGACAAGATCTTGCAGTTCTTTAGCATAGCTACGTTAGGGTAGGGCACCAGGGGTGTACTCACAAATTATACTTGTCCTTTGGAACACTGAACAACATCTTAGCAGCAGGTTGTCAGGGAAAATTCCATCTAGCTGTTTGCTTGAATACCTAGATAACACCTTCCTAAAAAATCTTTAAAATATCAAAAACTAAGAGATTGGCAGTAAATAAGCTGATATTATGGTTTCGCGCTCAACAGAAGCACACCCGGTGGGGGCACTGATGAGAATGAAATATGGAATGCTCTGTGTGCTTTTCAACATATCTGTACCAGCTTGTACCTTCCAATACCCCTCTCTATACCATACTCTGCCACTCATTCAAGAAGCAGCGTATAAACTGCCTCACACTCTCCTTGCACACGATATAGGTGTTTTCTCCTTGCTCGATTCACATATCAGAAGCTTATTCGACGTTTTTTGGCTGAATTAGGACGATTTCAAACGTGGGTGGTGTCCACTTTTCCCATGCAGAAAAATCCTTCGGATTCCCTTCCCCTCTTTTTTCTGCAAATGTATCAGCATATTAGTTAGGAAGGAAAGATAGCGAGAATAGCTCACTCTTCAGTTCTTCTCTCTGCCTTACAATCTCCAACATACATAATTGGACTTTTTCTCCCGCCTCCTTCCAGGAGCTACAGCCTCCCAAAACTCCACCAGAAAGAACATGTTCCCTCAGCAAGTATTCAGGAGGCGTGATGAAAACCACGGGTGTTTTTGTATTGAGTTCCCGAGATGCCAATCCCAGGGCTGAGAAGCGATCTTCTTCCCCTTTATAAAAATTGTCATCTATAAATAGTACTAACTTTGAAGGTGAGAAGTCATAAAGCAATTTAAACCATCGCAAATACTCTTTGGTTGAAACGCATAAATCGATGGTATTGGCAAAGCCGACCCCCCGCATCCTTGTGATCGATGTCCAAGACATCGCCAACTTATGCAAAGGAAGTTTGTGCTCACATTCCCTTGCCTTTTTATTTCCTTCTCCTCCTTCCTTCTTTCCATTTTCAGTTTGACAGCGTGAACACGCCCTAAAAATTATCTTGCTATAATCACGGTCTTCTAGCCAAAGTAATGTATCAATCTCGGGATTGAAATAGCATGGTGTTTTTTTCTTGCTTTCCTCAATGGGGGAATCGATGAAGTCAAGTTTGAGTTCCCCTAGCACTTCCATCGCCTCCTTGCAGGTACTAGCAGTCCTATTAACTTGGGAAGGACCAAGTTCGAGGCAATTGATCATTGTCAGGGTTTGAGGTGTAGTAGTGAGAGCGGTTTTCCATATCATTCTTTTTCTGTTAGCGCCTTGCTAAGATAGAAACAATGGAGGTATATATACCTCCTAAGTTCCTTAGGGAGACGATCAAACTGTGGGAAGTGGCGATGGGTAATAGGAACAGACACCATCCTCTCTTTCTCCGTTTCGACCAAAAAAGATCGGAGATTGGTATTATCGCTGTGAAGTTTGCGAACAGAGCATTCAAGAGAATGAACGGATTTGATAAAAGCATTGATATGTTTGGTTTGCGCGTGATTAATCTTGTCGTGAAGCTGAGGTGATGATCCTGTAATGGTGGCTTGAAGAGAAAGGTTATCAACTTGAAGATGGCTTATGGAAGCGCCGAGAGAGTTGACGGCAACGAGGAGATCGTTCAAGAGCTGGTGTTGAGGAGGGTGGTGAATGTCGTCGACTCCTTGGTCTTCGTATGGGGTGTACTCGCTGCTGTACTGAGCGTTGTTCAACTCACTGGGAGACATGTTGCAACTGATGGATGTTAGAAGAAGGGATGGGTGTGTTTGTTGCGGTTACAGCTCCGTGACACGTGAGTGGCATCTCAAGCGACAAGTTGGGCTTAGAAGCGGCGGTGAGTACTTCAGCAAATCTTACTTAAACCTTTAAAACTAGTCAATGTCATTCACTGAACGACGGTTCGTGGGTGAATAAGTGTATAATCACTTCACCTGGAATAAGGTGAGACTAGCGTACACGCTAGTCCACGCTAGGAGGTGGGGCTTCCTAGCTGTCACGAATCACGTGTTACTAAAGTGATGAGTGAAGACCAGGCGGCGCCCTGACAGGTTAAGCACTATCAGAGCTCTTATAACAAATAGGGACGCTTAGGTTAGCTAAGCGATCCAAGGATTTCCTTGCTGTTACATCACGTGACTCGGTTAGAAAGGTCACCTGACCAAGGGAGCTTGCAGGAGCTTGAAGCTCCAGCAAGATCCAGAATGAACGAGGGTTCTATATAAGACTGGCACGTCTGCCATTAGATAGGAGCTTCGTGCTCAACTCAATATTACATTATTACCATACCTTGATAGCCTTGTAGTTAAGTGACGAGTTTACCTCTGAGTAAACAACCGGCGATTGAACCTCTTTGCAAGCAACCAACCCGACGAGACTTAGTTACCTTTGTTAATTAGTTTGAGAATCGTCACACTAGCCCTCTTAAATAGACAATCAACAGTCTACAGTACTAATTTATCTGATACCACCCGAAGTGGGACCAATACTAAGAACGCGCTAAGTGTTTATCAATCAACGTCCTTTCAATTTCCTTTACAGCAACAAAAAATTTGCAACAACCAGAAAACTTACACATCCTCCCGTAAGCTTTTGTCCCTCCTCCTCCTCCGTCTCCAGGAGAAATGAATAACCCAAACGAGAACTCACCCAACCAGCACCATATCGTCAACAATCTTGTCGCATCCGTCAGTTCTATCAGACAGTCAAATACTATGCTTAGCGAAGATAACGAAGAGCTCAAATCATCTTTACAGTTATTGAAGGAAGAGTTTATTGCTCTTCAACAAGAGCATGAAGTGCTCAAGTCGAAGCATTTGGCTCTAGAGGAAAGTTGTCGTGGTGTACGCTTTCCACAATTTCAGCGTTTACCTCTAGAGCTTCGAAAGTGAGTTCCCCACCGTTCCTGGGTTTTATTTTTTGGGTAGACTTCTAAATGGTGCAGGATAATTTGGGCTTTCGCCTTCAAAGCAAAAGGGCAAATTGTTACAGTCAGTGACGACAGAGTAATGAGCCTTTCCCAGATTAATGTAACCGCAAGCACCTGCAAAGAAGCATATCAGACGCTCTTGGAGCTTAATCTCGATTTCCTTGCAGCTCTTCGGTCATACAACAACACTGCCAACTACAGACACATCGTCAACCCCACACGCTGTCTGCCAAACTATTTCAATCCTGAGATTGATACCATCTATTGTCCACAGGGTACCTATTTCCTGCCAGGAAATATCATCTGGGGTTGCGGAATGTGTTGGAAGGAAGGGAAGAAAGAGAGAAAAGAGCTTACTGTATGCTGTAATCTTCTCCTAAATGAAGTTGATTGTTGCAAGCATAACACAACTTTGCATAGGCTAGCTATTGACTGGTTAGACCTTTGCCGAGGCCTGAAAGTTGATGAGTATGATGATGACTTTCTCAGTTTTGGCTCTCTCGAGAGTTCAAAGGCCTCTTCTTGGCTCAGCACCATTCCTGCTTTCTCTATCCAAAACTTGATGCTTCTGGTAGAAGATTGCAAAATGGGCAAAACTATCCCTCCATTCTGGCAACGACCAAAATATTTCGTCTCCCCTCCTGCTGAGGGGGCAAGAGAATACTTTGGCGTTTTTGGTTCTCTGGGCACGTTTAATGATTCCAATTCCTGGGAAGATGGAGAGTGTGCGTTTGAGTCTCGCATGGGAGCGCTTTGCAAGGAAGCAGCCCATAACCTAATGGGTAATCCCAAATTTCTGACCCTGCATGTGGAAAGAGAATACTAATCTTTTTCGACAGATAAGTCTAAATATTCGCTTCATGCAGGTCATAGTTTCGAAGTCTGAGGAGCCATGGATTTCTTTGGATGCTTGTGAATAGAGGTGAAGGTATGTTAGACCGTAGCTCGGAGAAGTGACTGAACAGCTAACTTGCAAGATAGCGGAGAGTAAACGATGTAGGAGAAAATGGCGGAAAGCAGACAGAAAATAATCGGTCGGGGAACTGGTACAGGCTGTTTTAGGACTATGAAGCTTCCCTAGAGCCAGAGATTGCAATATCTCTCAAGAAATTTTCCTCCTACTATTCTACTCGGTATCAATCTAAGTAGTTATTAATTTGCTTGTGATTTTGAGAAAAATGTCCTTGTGTATACTTTACATTTTAGAGTATGCAATTTTAAAATTATACGGAAACATTAAATTGATAGTATATATCTGGGACTTCCTATTACTTAACTTTACTATACTGTGTATTGTCTGCTAAAATTGGTGTAAGATTCTTTCCGTAACGAAATTATACGGTATGTTTAAAGTAATTAAGTTAGAATTTACTAGAGTAGAAAAATACTCAACTGTTTATAGACAATTCTTCAATCAACAGAAATACTTTTGACTAACTAAATGTTTTTGATAAGTTAGGTTAATGAAGTTTATTAGTTAACTCTGGATATAGATAAGTTCATTTTAGCAGCGTCTTGTGACGATTCTTAAACTAACTAAATCTTCGTCGAGTTGGTTACTGTGTAAAGAGTAGTTCGTATCGCTGGTTGTTTACTCGGAGGTAAACTCGTCACTTATACAGAGTAGTTAAGGTAGTGATAACAATGTAATATTGAGTTAAGCACGAAGCTCCTATCTAATAGTAGACGTGCTAGTCTTATATAGAACCTTCGTTCTCTGTTACTAGACTGCTAGACCGGTCGCCCTGTCTAGCGAGTCACGTGATTACATACAGACGAAATCCTTGGATCGCTTAGCCAACCTAAGCGACCCGTCCTTACTATAAGAATATACAATAGTGCTTAACCTGTCAGGACGTCGCCTAGTCTTCACTTGTCACATGTTACCACATGATTCGTGACACGTCTTTGTTGAAACATCTGCTATGTTACAAGTCTGTCCTACGCAGCTCGTAGTGGATAAAATAAACGGCACCCTAGTGCGCACTTACTTCATACTGTAAGATGAGATTTACAGGCTGGGGACAAAAGTGGTAGTTGAATAGGCAGGTAACCCTTGTTTTACCCACCGCTGCCACCAGGCTGTCCCTCCGCGGAGAGCAGAAGAGACAGTAAATAGGCAACCGCCTGTTAGGCTTACTACTAAAACATCAGATTTTGCGCAGAGTCATCCTAGATATCTAAACCTAGAGAATTCACTGCTGCTTTTAACAATTTATCGCAAGCACAAAAGCCAATCAGTGATCGGCTAAACATACCCAAGGTGCACCTTAGACCGTTAATCATCCCTTAGAATCATACTACTCTCCAAACTACCCTCATCCAATCAACACGCTAGCTTCGAGATCTTATAATCTAGACCGTTTCGAGTAAATAGACGAAGACATTCGATCCCTCCAAGTTTATAAACTCGGTCTCCTCTCTAAAGAACTTAAAATATAAATACCTTCTTCTAATCTTTCTTTAACTAATCCCTCGTTATTAGACGCTAGAGTAATATTTAAGATCGCTCTAAAGGTACTATAAACTATCTAAACTACTTATAAAATAATAAGAATTCGTTAATTAAATAATTAGTAAAGAAAATATATTAGTAGTAGTCGAGATAATCTACTTATAGTAAATTAAACTCTTCGTTACTTATTTTAAAGAGTTTAGCCTTGAATACATCTATTAAATAAGATATAAGTAAGTATAGTAAGTAGTTAGAAACTTGTTACTACCTCTACTAATATATTTAAAATTAAAAAAAAGTATATCTAGAAAGTATTCGCTTTAATATATTCTCTTAAACATTTAAAAAATCTAAATTAGATATGAAGAAACTAGAAATACTTAAAAAGAAGATTAAAAATTCTCCTCTCTTTTTATAAGATTATAAATCGAATCTTATTCTCCTTTCTATAAATCTATCTATATAATCTTCTTAAAACGACGAGTAGAGAAAGCTATAAGCCATCGCTCTACTCTTCTTAACTCAACTCAACGTAGCTCAACTGAAGTCAGCTCTACTTTGAGTTCCTAACACCTAACACTATATTCCTAAACTGAGATTCACTTCACTGGATTCAAAATCAATATACCAAACATCTTCTCAGCACACCCAGCAAAATTTCAAACACGCCTCACACTAAACCCACACAAAGAAAGAAGCCAAGAAGATAACGTAGACATATTTTATTCTCTACAATAATCAATCCATCGCCATCCCCTCCTTCTTCCCCAAACCCCCTCATTTTGGAGTATGAAGGAAAAAAGAAATAGCCCCGATGACCAGTCAGTCGACCAGTGACTTCATCCACACCAAAGTGTATAGCACACACAAAAAATATTTTTTTCTCGCCCCGCCCCGCTCCCAGCCCCCATGATGCATGCATGAATTCGGCAAAGGTAAAAAGGTATACCTGAATTACAAAAAAAAAAAGTGATGAAAAGAGTTCATACCCATTCAATTCATGAACCCCTCAACCCCCAGACTTCCAGTTGCCCCGCCGCGCTTTTAGTCATGCCAAAAGGGTCCCCCAAATTTCAACTCCCCCAGCCATGCATGCATGCCCATGTGCGCACACCACCAAACACCACGCCCATGCTTTCGTTTGGTGAAAAAAATTCGCATACCAGTGTCTAAGAACACAACAAATCCTCTATAAAATTCATTTCAATTCGCAATGTGCATTCAGTCTATCTTCAACCCTTCGCCTTCCTCTACGTGAATCTCGGTAGCGGGTTCCTCGATCTCTTCTCCGCTGAGACTGGGGTGGACGTTGAATTCCGGTCCTCGGTTGGCCAGCAAATCCTCGTGAAGTCCAATCACGCCGAGTTGTTGTTCGTCATCCATGTCTGGCACTGGGGAATGATCAATGTAAGACTCTTCAAGACTGGCGCTTTCGAACTCGGCCAAGCGATTATCTCTCGAGCCCGAGCTTGCTGAAGAGTTGAACTGGCCTACATCGCTGCGATCATCATTCATTTCATCTGAACCAGTGCCAGAAATGATGTTTTCGCCTCGGCTTTTGCCTAGAGAGTTGAAACTCCACGGCTCTGGTTGAATTAAGTGACCAAGATCGGTCGGGCCAATCTGGTTATAATCATCAAGGTTGCTGAAGTTCATTCCGTCGCCCATCTCAACGCCCTCGTCTTCTTCGATGCTGCTTTGAATAGGATGGGTGTCGTTCATAATAGAATCGTTCTCATATTGCTGTTCGTCATTGTCTTCGTGGGTTTGGTAGGGAGGCAGACTCTCAATTGCGGAAGATATACTCATCATACCTGCATTAGCCGAACCATGATTTGGTTGACGGTGAGCTGCTTCTACTCCTGTCAAGGCGCTCGACGACCCACGAAAGGTATTTCCGACGAGGCGCTGCCCTTCCCCCGACCCCATTGCGTCATCATTGGCGTCTTGTGAGCTTTCAAAGTCCTCAAAAATCTTTTGGAATCTTTCCCCGCCCAGTGGTACCTCTGATCTTCGTCGATAGAAAAGCAGATATGCAGCCTGGGTAACGACTTCCTGCAGATCCTTGACCTTTGTGACAGAAGAGTCTAAATGATAAAATTAGTACATGGAAAATATCTCGGACCAGGTCAGCTTACCATTGTATTCATACCACTCGCCATCGATGAAGCTTTTTGCGTAAGCGGTATAGTGACCACCTCCAAGCCCACCCCAATGATCGTCGACCGCAATAAGATCGTATATCTCTTGCTTTCCGTCTGCTTTTTCGAAGACACGGGAAGAAAGGTCAAGGCCCTCGATTGGAAAGTCGACCATAACATCGAGTTTATCCCGGCGCATACCACTTGAGCTAAATCGTTTGAGATGGATAACAAGAATGTCAGGGGTCTTCCAGAGATCCAGCTTCTTACTTGCTCGGCGATGTTCCTTGCAGCGAGGACAGTACCAAGTATCGTTTTCCGATAGGATTTCCTCCTTGCCAAACTCGTTTAGGCAGTCATCCAGGGTGATGCCATTCTTGCGACGCTGCAGACGTGCATTTTTCTTTTCTTCGAGTTGCGGATCTGGAAGCGTAGGTATATTGCTGATGGTGTCGCAGCCACGCATATCGCGGCCGTTGCCATCATACATGGCCTCCCAGGCATCGGCTTGCCAATCAACGACGATTCCTTCTCCAGGACGGATGAGTGGCCCTTCGTCTGCAGGTTCCTCGTCGATTTCGTTGGCGCCATCTGTGAAGGTCCGACGCTGGTTCCCCTTTTTTGAGTAAGTTTTGATTTTACGATTGCGACGCTTGCCACCTACTTTGACAGCGGCTCTTGATCGGACGGGAAGAGCCTAGTCTTCGTCAGAAAACCACCAAATCAAGAATGAGGCTGTGCAAATTCGGGTGGGAAAAACTTTTCGGTTTTAGAAAAACTTAAGACTTACTTTAGATATGGTTGGCCCAGGAGCAGAAAGCTCGTCTTCGCTAGACTCATCGTTCATCCGTGTTTGGCTTGTTTGATTCGAGAGTGCAACAGATTCACCTTCGTGACTGCTCTCTGATCGACCTCGGCTACTTGATCCATCGGATCCATCGAGGCCGTCAACACAAGGTGGTTGCCTATCAGCCAGTGGAGAGTATGCTTTGTCGTCATCAACAACACTCCATCCTGATGGAATCATCACGTTCGGTGTCGAGAAGTAGTTTAGTACAAACATGTTTTGGAGTGAAGGGTTCAGGTGTGATCCGGGAGTCATGAACTTTGGTCGTTGTTTATTGAAAGCCTTTAAAAGGAACCTGTCCGTTGGGTTAGCACAAAGTATAAAGATAGCTTTTAAGCATGGGTTGTCTTACGATTCTTGGTCTGCGCTCTGAGACTTTTCATCATCAATGTTCTCTGTTGCAGCGGATTCCTTCATTGTAACATCCACAAGCTCATCTTCGCCATCAATTGAGGTTGCAACCACCTTGCTACTTCCAGACGAATCAGCGTCAGATCCAGTAGTAATGACCATGTCCGGATCAACACCATCCGAAACACTGGCATCTGCCTCGTCTTCGTCTCTGGCGAATTCAGTAGACGTGCTGAATGTTGCGACCTTCTCCAGAACCTTTCTCTTGATTATTTCCAGGTCTCGAGCCTAGAAAGGGTTAGTGACAGGGACGAAATATTTAGTTGATCATGGTACATACTTCTGTACGACTGACGACAATAAAATGTGGCGCAGGAGTAAGCATCCACTGCTTCTTGAATCTACCGGTACGCTCGGGGTTTGGTCTGCGGTGAAAGACAGGTACGAGGATGTTATCCGCCATTGGATCGTCCCAATGTGGTATCTCATCCTCCAAATCAGTGGTGCCGTAACTCATCATGGACTTTTGCTTTTTAACCTTTCGGACCGGTGGCCAATTGGTTGGTTTAGCCTCCAATTCATAGACCGCACAGATGTCGTTGTTTCCAATCTCATCCGAGGCTATTGCTGTGTCGTCGTGGATCTTGTAAAATTTGCTCTTAAACTCCTCGGCAGCGAACAATCTGTCGGCTGGTACACCTACTCGTTTGCTAATGAACTCTTTTAAATTATAAATGCTGCCCTGCTTGTCCATATCAACTTGGAGGATAACAGGGGGGTCATTCAGAGGAAAGTAATAGACCATATGACGCCAGGAATTCTCAATTGGTAATTGCATGGTAAAGGTGTTGAAAGGATCAAAAGTGATGCTCACTTTTGAGCAGTGAGGGCAAACAAGAGTCGATTTGTACATTCCAGTGAAAAGATCTGCAATAACCGAGTCGTCGCGTTTCTTGGTAATATCCCAGACCTTCTCTGCCATCTCTCGGATTGCTTGGGGGTTGTTGATCATCTCATCCGTCGAGTCTGGTTTCTCGATGTAGGGTTTCTTTTTCACACGACTCAGGTCTTCTTGTAGACCGTCGAGAAGAAATCCAAGGAATTCCTGAGAATCTTGCTGGCCATAGCCGGAGAAAGATGGAGCATATTTCCCGATGGTGTTCTTGAAGTTGCGGGGGGCCGTTGATGCTGGTACTGGGTCCTTATAGAACTCTTTTAGGAGACGTTCATACGCCATAGCAACTTCGCCATTGTTTCCCAGGGGGTTGTCGCAATTCAACTCCTCCGATGCAGCACCGGTCAAGAAGTACTTGGAAAGCTCCTCTACGCTTCGGACACACTGGAGAGCGGAATTCATGTAACATGTATTTCCAAGATTGCTGAGACCAACTGTCCCAAGAGTTCTGCCATTCTTTGTTCTGCCTCGCGTAATCATGCCTGGGGCTGGACTGTGTCCACGACTAACAGGTGCGCTCTGGGAGGCACCGATGGGCGAGAGGGCAGTAGAGTTGGGATTTCTAACAAGAAGATTGGCAGAAAAGTTGGAAACGAATGACTTAAACTTAGCATCAACCTCTTCATCAATCACGATAGTTTGGGACTCTGCCAACCCGACCATGGATAAAGTCATACTGCCATTGTAGTTTGGATTCGCACTATGGTCAGGCTGGTCCACCAACTCTCTTTGGCTCCCCTTTTCCAATTCTGTTAATGAGGGCAAGTCCAACAAAAGCTGCGTCCACGAGTCCTGGGGTTGCCGACCAGAGGTGTCATTTGCTTGATTTGGCGAATTGGGACGTGATGATGGTGGTGTTGCAGCATATGGAATAGGCGCAGATATGTTAGCAGCCGGCTGTTGTCGCGGCACTCGCCAAATTTGTACCTTTTTCGACTTTTCGATGTTCGTCTTCGCCTTAATCTTCTCCAGAAACTCAACGTATTTTGTAGACGTGCTCAGGACCAAAACCGGAGCTTTTGGGTTTTCGGCTTTGAGCTTTTGAGGGAGAAGAATCGGGTTGTTTTCTCCCCATAACCTATGGATTGTGAAAATTGGTGGCTTCAACTCGTATTGCATGTTTGGAGCGCCGAATTTGTCGGGATTTGTATTATGGGCATAACGCACGATAGGTACTGTTCCAGGCATGATGCCATACCAGCTTACGATCAGGTCCCAAGCATCTGTAGGGAGCATCTCGAAGTGCTCAGTTTGGTTCATATCATCCTTGAGTTCTGCAAACTGAACTCCCTCGGCGTCTATTATAATCTGCTTGATAATATCTGCATTGTCCACGGGTCCAATTTCACCCTCTGGCTCGGATTTACTCTTCTGTCGGGCCTCTGTGCCTCGATCGGTCACTCGCTTGAGCCAACGCATAGATACCAGGAAACATTCGTCTCCCTCTTTTGGTTGGCCATCCAAAGCTGCCGCCGTCAGGGTGCTAACAGTTTTGATCTGATAATCGATCGAAGGAACATCTGCAAGTTTAAGTCAGCTATGTTGAAAGGGGAAAAAACAACAGCAATTAGATATGCGTACCTGTGTGAGGTTGGCCTAGTTGGGTAGTGGACTTCTCTTCCTCGGCAGAACCGTTGGGCAGGCCATTTCCAGCCGCTTCTGCGGGGAGAGTTTGAGTAAGGTTGGTTGGGGAATTCTCATCGTGTACCTCGTCGGATGATGGTAGAGCGGTGACCATCTCGACATCCTGCTTCTGGGTCGAGACGACATCGGTTCCCTCCAGGTCTGAAGCCCGTCTCTTCAACGGCGAGGAGGACCGCTGCGTTCCGTCTGCAGCTCCTCCCATAATTGCCTTGCGCGAATGGGTGCTAATGGGCGACTGGCTCTTGTAGGTATCTAAGTCGCTGGGGACAAGTGAAGCTGCTCGGTGCGCGGCTGACGAATCGACGCCGCCTTCGCTATCGATGGAGAGACCAGCGTATGCAGCACTTGGCGAGCTCGCCGCAGATGAAATGCAATCGGGACCTGCGAGAGTGGAGGCGCTCTGCAGATGGGATGGTATATGAGGAGGGAGGGTGGATTCTGAGTCGGGAACTTCGATATGGGGCGTGTCGCGGGGTGGTAGTAGCGACTCTTCGACGGACCTCAGAGGGCTATCTGGATTCTGCACTGAATCAGGAGTGGTATGGTGAGGGGAGAGCTTTCGTTTCTTTGTAGAAGACGCCGTGGTGATGCGAGCTGCCTTTGCAGCTCTGTGTTGACCTCTTGGGAGTAGGGGTGGGAGTTGGAGTGGGTGTGGTTGTGGGTGTGGGCGTGGGCGTGGACGTGGACGTGGTAGGTGTAGGTTCCTTGGAGGAGATTTGGAGAGGGGTGCAGTGGAACAGGCAGCATAAGTTTATGGCCCTGGATAGGAAGATGGCGGCATCGAGATTGAATTGAATGTCGCGTGGTGAGGGCGGTGAATATTTCGAAGAGTGAGGTGGAGGTTGAGTGTAGTTTGTAATAGCGCTACTCGAGTATGTTCTCTGCGCAAGGTAGAAGGGAAGGGTAGGGAGGGAGAGTTTCCAGGTTGGTGTTGAGTTTTTGCAGCCGCAGCCCTTGGACTTCCCTGGACTTCCAAGTTGGGGAAAGAGGCCTAGAGAGACGCCAGGCACCCAAACCTGTCGCGGCCCTTTGGAACGCGATGGGATTGAATCTCGTGTGAATCAAAAGCTGTGGCAACGATGAGAAATCACCTTTAGTTCACGAACCTCAATTCAACGTGGTTGTTGTATTGCTTTTCATTTAGGGCATGGCATTCACAAGTGACCTGGTCTTCAGGTCGTAGGGATTTCTCACCTCAATCTATAGAAGTTGAGTCGGCTTCATTTCCCACCTCTGGAACTCTTTATTTACTTTCTTTCTTTTTCGCGACATGCGTCTGTTAATTCTGTTGTTTTCTATCGTGGTTTTCGACTTAGAAATACAACCTTGACTAGTCAACAAGATCTTTCCTTAGCATTACCCATTTGACTTGCACTTTCCTTAAATCTCACTGTCTCTTTGAGTTATACTTCTACACATACTCATTCAAAGTCCTGCAAACTTCCCCTCTCTCCTGGCCATTCTTTTACTATCCTCTTATTATTTTCAGCTGAACCCTTTTTGACTGTTAACCCCCCTTAACCTTCTTTAGTACTGATTCACATTATCAGATTATTTGCAGTTAGAGGACTTCAATTGTTGTACAGTTAGTTATATAAGCGTTTATGTGCAAGGTGTGTTTCACCTTTCAGCGTTCACATCAAATAAGTAGTAGAGCATCTCACCCGCCTAAATTAGAGACAGTATATACAAAGGGTGAACCAGATCATAGCGACTTAGTTCTACATCTCTTATTTTCTCTTTGTGTTAGCACGTGATCATGTCCATTTTTCTCCTACTTATCTGAAAAGTTCAGTCCCCGTTCATAGAAAAAAGTTTATTTAAACAGACAGGAAAACCAAAAGTATTAACCACAGTTACTTAAAGGTGATATGAACATTCCTTCGTTTTTAATGGTATAATCTATTTAACCTCTTAAGTTTCAACGAAAATACTATAAATAAATTCATCTTATGTTCCAACTATATATATAATATAGATATAAGTAATAGAAAGAGGATATATAGATAAAACTCTATATTCTAAACTAACATTCTAATTGCTATATAATCCCCCTTTCTTCTAGATTCTCCTTATCATTAACAGTAAATTCTAATCCAATCAGGAAATGTACGAGTATCTCGTATAGCCCTACGATAGGCGAATTAAACTTCCTCATGTTTCAAAGATTGTGCATACTACTATACGATTGGTTGCCTAACTTCCACCTAAATACCATGCAGAGAGGCTGACATTAATATGCTTAAAGAGTTTCATAGCGGAAAAGTACTAGGTACTCTTAAGTAAAATCCTTTGGGTGTGAGCCTGCCTAATCGGCGGTCAGTAATGCAAGGATATTTCATGGCACAGCACAGCCTCAAATGTGGCGTTGCATCTTCAACCACCCAGTACCAGTCCAGTCTCGCCAGTCCACGATCTTTACGAGGTCACAACCCTATTTGTCAACTTACCTTACCAACACTGGACTTTACGCTGTTAGCTTCTCACGCCTAGATTATCATTCGGTGAGAACGATGACAGCCTTGCCGGGAAGCTGTTCGGCGGTATGAGTCTCGTGCATGAGCAACCCCGTTGGAATTGTCGCTGCAAGCTCTGCATTAGGGGCATTTCTTCCCAGCTTCTACGCAATCTGACTGGAAAGATGCGAAACTAGGTGAATTGCCTCGTCCCTTCCCGTTTTCACCGAAGTGACTCAATCGGGCATTATTCTGTAGGCACAGTAAGATGCCTAGACTTGCGGTTGATATATAAAGTCTTTCTCTCTCCTCTCCTGCTCTCTCCCTCTTGTCATCCATTCTCAAGAGTACCCCACTCTGCACAACACCATCATGAATTCCTGCGATACGAGATCCGGTGCTCTACCCATAGATACCGCATCTCCTGGAATCGATATGGACAGTCAACTCAACCCTCAAACCGCTCTCCTGGAGGCCTTCTTCCCCGGCTTCTCCCTCATCTCCTCCGCCCTCTGGAAATATGCCCAAATTGACCTATCCCTCTACCTCCCCATGCTCTTCGCGCTAGGTGCCATCATCTTCGTCTCAAGATACTGTTCCGAATGGGCGTGGGAATTCGTCGAGACCCATGCCATGTCCAGTGCGGATATCCGGGTTGACGATGAAATCTACAACATGCTCATGGCATGGGTAGCGAATCAACAGTTTGCCAAGCGAACTCGACGATTTGTGGCCAATACGAATCTGAATACGAGATCGTGGGCGCTTTGGATGAATGACCGGGAGGAGGCGGAAGAGGAGGTGGATGAGGATGGGGTTGAGTTTGATGCGGAGGGGAATCCGGTTGCTAAGATCGCGGGGGGGAAGGGGAAGGAGGTGCGGTTTACGCCGAGTTTTGGGACGCATTATTTTTGGTATAAACGCCATTTCTTGCTTTTTAAGAGAACTAAGGAGGATCATCAGAATGGTTATGGACCTGTAAGTCAAGATTTCTCTCATCCTGGATGTTCCTCGTTACTGGACGACTTGCTCTCTTGCTCCAGGCTCCAGGCTCCAGGCTCCTTGGAACAATATGTTATTGTTCTAGGAGGGTCGAAACAACGCTGCACCATCATTTTAGCACTCTTACAACATAACAAGGGGAAAGGCTGACTCGGATTTTGTGAAATAGGTCAGTGAGCGAGAGGAGATATCAATTTGCTGCTTTGGTAGAAACCCAGCAATCCTTAAGACACTCTTAGAGGAGTGCCGTACAGAGTTCAAGAAGGGCGATGAATCCCGAACGGTCATTTATCGTGGTGGAAATAAAACCGGAACCGGTGAGACACAGTGGACAAGATGTATCTCCAGGGCTTCCCGGCCCTTCTCAACTGTTGTTCTCGATGAAGGCGTCAAGCAGAGTCTACTGGACGATATGAGAGATTATCTTCATCCATATACTCGCAGGTGGTAGTAAGTGCACACCCAACTGCAAACGACTGATTGAAATACTAATATTCCCCAGTTCTAATCGTGGTATTCCATACCGTCGTGGCTACTTACTTTATGGACCTCCAGGAACCGGAAAAAGTTCCCTTTCTTTCGCCATCGCCGGCTATTTCAAACTCAAGATTTACATCGTCTCCCTCAACTCCCCCTCAATGGACGAAGAACACCTCGGAACGCTCTTCTCCGAACTCCCCAAACAATGCGTCGTCCTCCTCGAAGACATCGACACCGCAGGCCTAACCCACACACGCGAAAACAACGACACAACCGACGACACAGCCGACAAACCCGCCAACCCAAATCCTCAAAATGGCCTCACACCCAACAACAACAACAACAACAACGGACGTCCGGGAAAGATCTCGCTCTCCGCCCTTCTAAATATCCTAGACGGGGTAGCAAGTCAAGAAGGAAGAGTCCTAATCATGACAACGAACCACATCGAAAAACTCGACTCCGCCCTCATCCGTCCCGGCAGAGTAGACATGACGATAAAATTCGACCTCGCATCCAAACCCATGCTGGAAACCATCTTCCGCTCCATCTTCGCCACGCTCGAAGGCGATATCCCCACGAAACCCATCCCGCACATCCGCGTCCCCACCTCGAAATCCAACACGAAAACCGAGAAGGAAATCCTAGACGAGAAACTCCGACTTGAGGAGGAAGCGAGGGTGCAAAGGGAGTTCTTGGCGAAGAAGAAGAGGGAGGAGGAGAAGGTTGAGGGACTGAGTAGGGAGTTTGCCGAGGCGATTCCGGCGATGGTTTTTAGTCCTGCGGAGATTCAGGGGTATCTTTTGAAGTATAAGAGGGAGCCGGAGAAGGCTGTTAGTGGTGCTAAGGAGTGGGTTAGGGAGACTATGACGGAGAAGAAGAAGCAGGCTGAGAAGGAGAGGAAGGAGGAGGAGGAGAGGGTTAGGAAGGAGAAGGAGGATGAGGAGAAAGCTGCTAAGGAGAATGAGGAGAAGGAAAAGAAGGAGGCGGATGAGAAAAAGGCGGCTGAGGAGAAGAAAGAAGCGGATTCAAAGATTGAAGAGAAGAAAAACATGATTAACGGTGTGAAAAACGAGTAGATAACGAAGACCTGACGACTGTACGACTAGGAAGTTCGCAGATACCCACCCTTATTAAATTAAATTGTAGCTTTCAAATTAGAGTGGTCTAGATATATTATAAATAATAAATAAATTCCTTCCTCTAATTTAAACTTTTATATACTCTTTTTCTCGTCATTCTCCTAGTATATAGAACCTAGAGACTACTAGATAATACCCCGTTATCGAAAATAATCTAGTTAGTTTAGTAAAAACAGAATAACTTCTAGGAAAGTATTCTTTAAATAGTTTTTATATAAGTTACAAGTTATATTTCTTAACTCTAATATTATAGAATTATAGAACAATAGGATTTAGTGATATAAGTATATAGTAAAGAAATAGAATAAGAAATAAGAATTATAGAGGAAGTATAGAGATTTAGAGGTTGAAATGTTTCTTAAGGATAAGTAGTCTTATTACTAATTTTTACGGTAGTATATATTATTTTTTAAAGTTAAGTAAATTAAGTGGATACTTATAAGAGAGAGTATTAATATTTAGAGTAAGTAGGTTAATTAAATAGACTCTAAGAATATAGAGTATAAAATGGAATTTAATAGAGTTAAATATAGTATTGTAGACATTTAGGTAACCTCGCTTAGTGGCTATAGAAGTAAGACGTAGCTAGCTAGTACTTTTAGCTAGACAATCTATTCTTACTATACTTATACTTTTACACCTACTTTAGTGATCGACTTGGTGACCATTTTAGATACGTTATCACCTCAAGTGTTACTAACATGTAGTAATTATATTTCTTTCAAGTTGTAGTAAAATCAGGTGTACTGTACATGTAAACAAAATTAGCAGTGAGTTCCAGTATTAGTGAACAAAATATACCAGCGGTCATCGCAAAGAATTCACAATTACCAAATAATCACGAGAGACAAGGAGAGAATGTGTTAACGCGTGAAAAATTGGTATCTAAAATCTAATCTAAAAGCAAAAAAAAAGCAAATGCGGTATCTAACCTGTCGCTCATATCTATGTCTAATCCCATCCATCTAAATGCTGCATGTTATACAAAGAAGCTAGCCCACCGAGCCAACAATCAAATCGTACCAAGAAACCAGTCTTCTACCCGAAACACCCCCTTCAAGAGGTCCAGCAGGCTTCATCACCAACAAGACCAGTTGTATCAACCTTGTGCCGCGAAATCCAGCAAGATTCGCAGTCCCGAAGACTCGAATATTTAGCACCCAGCAAGAGTTGAGCCAGTAGCGCAAAGCTCGACGTCGTTGTCAGTTCCATCGACGGTTCCCTGGCAATCGACGTTCAAAGGAGCAACGCAGTCAGCACAGTTGTTGGTAGCGGTGAACTCGACACCGACACAGTCACCAGAAACCTCGAAAGAGAGAGCTTGGCCTGGGTTCTCGCCGGTAAGGGTTCCAGAGGACATGTCAGATGGCAAGTTGAAGTTGCAAGTGAAGGCCTCGAGTTGACGGAGAGTGACGACGATGTTTCCACAGTCGAGAGCGAGAGTGGCGCTGCTTCCGATGGATGGTGTTGGGAGGGTGATGGTGTTGGCGATGGAGACGTTGTCGCGGAAGGCGGAGATCTCGAATGCTGCGTCCCGGGTAACAAGGGAGCTGCTTGATAGTTCCTCAATGGATCTTGTGGCTGGGGCCGGGGCTGCTTGAGGGGCCTTCTTTCCGAAAACGAATGGGAGGATGGCTCCAGCAAGGGCACTAATTGCTCCAACTCCAGCGGCGGAGCCGGCTAATGTGACTTTTGGTTCTCTGGTCTCAATGGATCTCGTGGTTGGTGCTGGGGCTGCTTCAGGGGCCTTCTTTCCAAAAACGAATGGGAGGATGGCTCCAGCAATGGCACCAAGTGCTCCAACTCCAGCGGCGCTACCGGCTAATGTAACTTTTGGTTCTCTGGTGCTGAGGGCGAATGGAGTCTCATTGGCCTCAATAGATCTCTTGGTCGGGGCTGGTTGAGGGGCCTTTGGGCTGAAAAGAAAAGGGGCAGCAATGCCAGCGAGTCCTGCAATTGCAGCAGCGACACCAGCTACAGCGGTTTTCTGTCCATTCTTTGGCTCTCTGGTCGATAGAGAAACAGGAGTGAGCTCTGGGCTCAAGTTGGTCTCAATGGATCTCGCGGCCGGGGCCGGTGCTGGTTGGGGAGCCTTTGGGCTGAAAAGAAAAGGGGCAGCAATGCCAGCGAGCCCTGCAATTGCAGCAGCGACACCAGCTACAGCGGTTTTCTGTCCATTCTTTGGCTCTCTGGTCGATAGAGAAACAGGAGTGTTGTCGGAGTTGATCTCAATGGATCTCGTGGTCGGGGCTGGGGCTGGGACGGCTGCCTTTGGGCTGAAAAGAAAAGGAGCAGCAATGCCGGCTATTCCTGCAACTGCACCTAAGAGTCCAGCGGCGGTAGTCTTTTGGCCGTTCTTTGGCTCTCTAGTCTCGTTCTCTCTAGCATCGAGGTGGAATCTTGCTGGACTGGCCTCAGTGAAGGTAGAGAGGACAACAGTGGCAACGAGAGCGGAGTTCTTGAACTGCATATTGAAAGATTTGGAAGAGTTTGTTGGTGGTGAAGGCAGAGGTTGAAAGAGTGTTGTGTGAAAGTATGAAGGAAAGAAGAAATATGTGTAACTGTTTGAGCTCGTCGAGAGAATCTAATGCGAAGAGGAAAAGACAAAAGGAGGAAAAGAAGGAAAAAAGATGAAAAAGAGATGTAATGAAGGTGTAGATGGTGATGAAGAAAAAAGAGAGAGACGATAGAGTTATCTCAACATACTTATACAGAATCATCTCTGGAATGCATTCCCGTCACCACTTCGGCCGCTCAGTACTCGCTCGTGATGTGCGGGGTTCAAACCACGGATCACAACCATCATTCCCCTCTAGAATTTCCCAATCTCCATACGAAACATGGGGTTGATGTATGGGATGGCGTCAGTAGGCGTTCTCATTGGATTTCGGGCACTTGCTCGCGAATATTCAACCATCGGGCGAACCGAACATGGAGGCTCAAAATTCAAGAATAGACATAAGGTTTTCGAAAGCCCCTGGCCGTGTGTCATAGTGCCCGAAGAAGATGTTTAGCATCCGATAGTGAGATCTGCCACGCGATTAGAAGAAGATCATTCTGCTGGATATGGAAGGTGGTTGCTCAAGATAAGACTCTCAACCCCACAACTACATTGTTGATATTCGCTTGCTCCGGTCTTCGTCTGAACTTGATAATCACCGTTGTGGCCTCGTATCGTCGTGGTTGGCAATCGATCCTAAAAAGGAAGACGGCCTGGCCTGTTTCCTGAGGAGCTTTGAGGGGGGGACATTTAAGGTAATTGGAAATTGGAGACCTCGTCATGAGACTAACACAATGTTGAGGGCATTCAAGAGAGAATGATAGAAGAGGAATGACGGCTGTGTGGAGGTCGAGGTAGAACCGTAGAACCATGAAATTCACGGAATGTTGGAGGTCCGTGAGGGAAATCAGGTGAGGTGATCTCCAAGTTTCAGCCTCGCAACAGGACTCTATCTGTTCGCGTGTCGGCGCAGCGCGGCGCAATGTTGATGCGGGATTGATAACCAGCTGATTCTCCTGGAGGTGCTCAAACACCATTAACCTTTTCCTGCGCTCAGTAATCTTGGTGACTCCAAGATTCAGACTTCTAGACGAAGTTCTGCCGCCCGTTGCTCAGAGAACAGTTCTTGATTCTCTCGGTATCTCTCACCTGCTTCTTCTATGGCGTTCTCGCAAGATAATATATTTATATCCTGCTTTGGTGTGTACAAGCAGGAGAACTTCACGGGATTCTCTAAGGTTAGGTGTAGGATAGTCCTACAAGACTGGCTCTTTTACTATACGAGTAATTCGGACGACATAAACGACAGGTGGCACTCTCTGATGTCGAATCTGTCAAGCAGAACCTCACATACTTGATATCTAAGTAATATCTCGTACTATGTAGTCGTTCTTACATGCACCAGAGATCACCTCAACTGGCCGTCTCGCCGTGGACAAGATAAGTAGTAAATAGCTTGATCGAGGACAGCTGGCAGCTCGACCCAAACTGAGTCAAAACTTCATCTAGCTAGTATTTTGTCTAATTAGTACCTTCGGCATCGATTGGGATTTTATGTTTATTTTTGCGAAGTTTGCACGTCGAGTTATTCTAAGTTGCGAGTTTTGATGAGGTCGCTAATTATTGCGAGGCCGTAAGGTTGCAGCTTCTGGTCCCTTTTTTCGACGAAAAGGGGTGAGTAAACAATGTCATTTACTATGAGGTGAAAATAAAAATCTTTGTAAAATCAAAAGGCACAGAAATATGGTGACCCATCTTTCTCTGAGTAAGCTCATTCCTAGAGCACTTGCGAGGAAATACATGACTAAAAAGGGGCTAACATACGCAGCTACGTTAAATCCCCTCCCCCCCGGGTAAAATGGAAAACACGCCGTTGCCTGCCGCCGACCTTTTAGAGGGCTTGGCTTGGCGACGACCTCTCGAGTCCAGTTCTGGACAACACCATACCTCCACCACTCCTCCACTATACATAGCTTGCGCAGCTATGCACACCACCTCTCATTCTTCCTGTTAATGTCGAGGAATATTAGAGGCATTGCGCCTCATAATCTACCCCCAATACCCACCTGAGCCAGAGTCCTCATGTCTTGGGAACTCCTGAAGCGCTTCATCGAGAGCGATGTATTCAACCAGAATCCATTCCTTTCGGTAGCCTACCTCTCGTGAGAACCAACCTCCCCCTCCCTCCTTTCCTTCGCCCATGTGCTGATACAATCTGCAGCCGGTATGCGAACCACGTCGGAATCCACTATGTCTTGTGCTCCAAGCTCCGCCAATTCAGTTACGAAGAGATAGAGTTCTTCTTACCGCAGCTATGTCACCTCATAATAAGTGTCGACAACGAGTCTATGGCCCTGGAGGAATTCATCTTGGACCTGTGCGAAGAATCCGTCAATGCGGCTCTGCTGGTATATTACCTTCCCCTCGAGAGCGAGTTGGGTGCTGATAAAAATCATGACAGACTTTCTGGCTGTTCCAAACCTACCTCCACGACCTCTCCCAGAATCCCCAATCCGAAGCGTTCAAGACCTGTAGACGGATTTATAATAAAGTACAGCATATCGTGTTTGGACTTTCGGAACCAGTGAAAAGTGAGAAGATCAAGGAGAATGTCCTGCCAGTCACCGTACTGGCAAGTTTTGTGTTGGCAAGCGTAGCAGTGCCATTCTTGCCAAAATGGGCTGGACCTCTTGCGATTTCCCAGGCGAGGAAACCACAATCTACCGGGGATGTCATATCGGAGGGAAGCCAGACGCAGCAGAAAATAGTTCGCAGCCATACAACCACACCAAGCACAACACGATCGAAGAGAGGAAAGGAAACAAGAGTTGCGAGTGCGCCTGCCAATGCAGTAAATGGCACTCGTCCAAAATCAGCTCGTGCAAATTCAGCAGAGAGACCGAAATCGTCAGCCTCAACTCGAAAAGCCATTCATGAACCTCGACCACGCCCAGCCCACCTCGATTTAAAAACTCTTGATCCGCGCCTCAGTTCTTCCTCTTTGCCATTACCAGACTCTCGTTCTCCTCGGATGGCTGCCACAAGACCCGTAACCCCTGCAACTGCAGGTCTTCCGCAACGACCGGCTGAGACCCGGAGACATTCGCATATTTCAAGGCCCCTCACCCCTTCTGCCCTGTCAGATATACAAAAAGTCAAACTGCTAAGGCAGAATTATTTTCGCTGTGAAACACAATTTTTGACCGCCTTAGAAGACATATCCAACCGACTAGTAATTGTTCCGAAGCCTGCACGGCTGAGTGCTCTACGTGCCGAACTTGCTCTGATTGCTCAAGATTTGCCTGCTGAAGTGGACATACCCGTTATTTGTCCTGCGACATTAGTAGACGGCGCACCTAGCAAGAGTCGCCACCACCGTATCGTCCGTTTAAATCCCGCTGAGGCAACTGTATTGAATAGTGCGGAGAAAGTGCCGTATCTGTTGATGGTGGAGGTGTTGCGGGATGATTTCACATTCGACCCTACTACTCAAGATAACCAGAGGCTGCTCATCAAACTTTTGTCAGAACAGGGGAAAGGTCGAAAGCGCATTTTTGATTTGTCAGAAGCAGCCCATATCTCTAATGGGGTTAAATTATCAGAAACACCTCAGGATAGTGTCTTTGAGCCAATGTCTGGGGATTTGGGAAGCTCGCCCTTGATCAAATCATTCGACGAAGCCTCGCAATCAAAAGAAAATATCCCCCCAATCCCGAGTATGCCTCCTCGACTGTCTAGTGGTGCAACTACCTTGTCTACTACATCAGTCCTCGAAACTCCAAGGACATCCGGAACTTCCACATCTCGGTCGGGAAGTCCAGGATCTTCACGCAAGATGACACTTCCAAGTTACGGCAGATCCGGAGCGTCAGATCAACCTGACTTTTCAGCGTTGGCTACCCATATGCGAACAGCGTCACAGATGCTGGCTCAGTTAGACTCAACCAGTGGGAAAAGGCCAAAAAGTGAAGTCGCTGCAATCCGTGCTAAAATCATTGCTAGTATGCAAAGTTTAGAGGAGCAAAGCTTCGAAGCAGATGACACGGTGAAAACCCCTACCTTCGAAGTTATTATGGCAAATGCCAATGTTGCAGCGGCAAACGTCGCTGCAGAGGATATTGATGCCGAGAATGTCTCTGAGCCGGCTCTCAACAGCGGTGCCGGGGCTGCCCGGATGGAAAATGACCAGAAAACTGGCGGCGTTCAGAGAAAAGGGGATAGAGAAGATCCAAGTGCTGCGACATTTGGTGAGGCTTGGAGTGTTAAAAAAGAAAGAATTCGAAAATCCTCACCATACGGATGGATGCCAAACTGGGATGTTCTCAGTGTTATTGTCAAAACCGGAGCTGATTTGAGGCAAGAGGCCTTTGCTTGCCAATTGATCCAGGCTTGCGACAAAATTTGGAGAGACGCCGAGACACCGGTATGGGTCAAAAGAATGAGGATTCTAGTAACTGGCGAATCATCCGGGCTCATCGAAACCATCACAAATGGCGTATCACTGCATTCTTTGAAACGAAGCCTGACGCTTGCAACCATCGAATCGGGACAGAATCCTCGCAGACGAATTGCAACTTTGAAAGACCACTTCGTCAAGACGTTTGGGGCTCCCGAGACTGAAGCATACAAGGCTGCAGAGGATGCTTTTAAGCGATCGCTTGCAGCGTACAGTATCATCTCATATATTCTTCAACTCAAAGATCGACATAACGGTAACGTCCTTATCGACAATGAAGGACATATCATTCACATCGATTTTGGATTCATGCTTTCCAACTCTCCGGGATCTGTAGGGTTTGAAGCTGCACCTTTCAAATTGACACAGGATTATGTTGATGTTCTTGGGGGAGTGGGTTCCCCAGGTTTTGACGATTACAAGAAGTTATGTAAACAGGCTTTTCAAGGTAATGTCCTCCGCTCTTAGTGCCTATTATTCCTGAATGCTGACCAATTATAGCCTTGCGGAGATCTGCAGACAACCTGATAGATCTAGTTAGCATGATGGGAGTAGAGTCGAAAATGCCATGCTATTCCTATGGTGTTGCACAAGCTACAACCAGTCTCAGGCAACGGTTCCAACTCCAACTCAGCGCCGATGAGGCCGAGCAGTTTGTGGAAACAGATTTGATTGGGAAATCGCTAGGGAGTTATTACACACGACTGTAAGTTTTCCTTCTCTGCCTTGAGGTGAAGTTCTCAAACTGACTTGACATGTAGTTATGACACATTCCAATATCGCACGCAGGGGATATACTAGGAGGCTGTTTTAATTCGAGAAAAAACAACATGTTTGGTGCATGCGAGTGGCGTTGGATATCGTGGCATTTACAAATATTCACTGGTAAAGGCAAAGGTAGATTCCCTAGGCAGTTTAGTTTTTGTGTTGAGGTACATGAGACATGTTTTAAAAAGGATGACATGGTACATACGTACGTACGGTTTTGCGTATTTCCAGGTTGGGTCCCAAAATCGATGAGTGTGAGAATCATCATGTGGAGAGATTATACTTGATGTGGATTCGATCTTGTGGTATTTGCCATTCCAATCGCTGTTTTAATCTCTCCCACCCAGTTCTTGTTATACCCACTTCGGCACTACCTTTCTTGTCCAATGACTGGGAATATCACCACTTCTGCATGTCGCTGCGTACTGGAAAGTTGTTTGTTTTGCTATTCGTTCTGTTGTCTTCTTTGTAGCGAGAAAGGTCGTTAGGAATTAGGAATTGAAGCCCTCTTGAGATTGCTTAGGTGGAATGTGAGGGGAGAAGAGGGGGAAATGTAAGGGCGAGAGAGGGGGGTCTCGCGTATCCATAGGATAAGACGGGATTTTACCTATTAAATTCTGTTGTCTTCTCACGTTGCCTGAGCGAGGTAGAATATTGGCGGGGTCTAACATAAAGGGGATTGAGACTACCTGGCACATCATTGAGGTTACTTAAGTACCTAGAAAATATTCCCATGAAACCCAAGCTGACATTGCAAGTGAGCTTGGCAAAATGGCAGTAACCTTACTCATGTCACACGGTTCTAAGCCGTTTAGTAAGAGCATCGATTCGGGAAAAGTACTATGTAAGTTATCTGCTTTCTAAAAACAAATTCGCTTTCCCCTTCATCCAGTTCTGACCCTTATTGGATTCAAGAGAGCCTTAATTTCCTACCACGTTGATCATAAAAAGACGCCAGCCATACGATATCAAGTAAAGCCCGCTAAAAATGCCAACGCCCTCTCCAAATGACGCGAAACATGCAATGGAACCAAGCAAGATTATTGAGCAGAACGAGAAGTATCAATGAAGCGAGAATTGTTGGTACGAACTCTGGGTTTTGGAAGTGGTCGACCATACTCATCTCTTCTAACATCATCCCGTGGCTTCTCGGTTGGCGCAAATTGCTCGGTGTTGGAGTTCTCAATGCTTGGAAGCAAAGTGTGAAGAACGGAGGAAGAAATTGGTTTCGGCCTTGTCGATTTCCACTTCGGCAGGCAAGGCGGTTCGTGGGGTATCGTTGTGTTGGGTGCTTGGGAGCAGACCCTCGAGGATGGAAGTAGAAACTGGTGGGGCATTATCCTTTTGCTTTTCCTTTTCGGCGCGGTAGGCGTTGAGTTGTTCTTCGACTTTTTGAACGTACATGTCAGTATAGGTAAACTTCATCAAATCAAGCAGATAGAAGGGGAGGAATCATACTATCAGCCAACTCTCTCGCCTTTCTTGCTCGAACCTCTTCCTGCCGAGCCTGAGCTTGAGCTCTCTCTTCCTCCCTAGTAGGCAACCCCTTCTCCCGTCTCTCCTGATCCTCAACCTCCTGCTTCCTACCCATCTTCCACTCCTGGAGGCTGCCGTTAAAGTCCTGCTTGCGTTTAGACAGGAAAGAACGATTGATGCCACGATTCAATCGCTTATAATGACCTCTCTCGACATAACCTCCGAGTCCCAAAAGACTCTTGTGCTCCACCAGCAAACGATCGATGAGGGCAGTGACATCTCTCTTATCGATATCTAGAGAATAATCGGTACCGTGGAGAGTTTCGTTGAGGAGGGTGGCGAAGTCGGTGTAAACCTCTCTCTTGGTTCTCTCGCTGGTTTCGATGAGTTCACCTCTCTTGTACTTGTCGGCGGTCAACAAGTGTTTTCCTTTGACCATGAGGGAGAGGGCGATTTGGATCTTTGGAGTTGGATGTTAGCTGCAGATTCTATGGGGAGTGAATGATTTGAAGGATTGACATACCTCGAACGAGGTGAACTCGTGCTCTCTGCGACGTGCGTAACCGTTAACCATGGCGAAGAGCTGATGGCGAGTTTGTGAGGAAATATGTTTCAGGTATGAAGAAGGAGAAGCAAGCAGATAGATCTAGATGCTGCTCTGTTGTAGGGTGAAGCGCAAAGTTGAATGTCCTCGAATCCAAATGCCAAAGATGGTGTTGCGCTAACCTCGAAGTCTTCAATAAGGATGGGAGGAAGTAGCAAAGCTTGTGCCTAATTCGCTTTTTGCTGCGGTGGTCGAGCTCGAAGAAGATCGATAAGTGTTGCGATGCTCAGAGAGGAAGGTTGACTTGGAGGCCTTCTTGAGATTCAAGAGGACCTGTACCTCACAGCTTCGCGGATTATCGTGCTGTGCAAAGCTATGTCGATAGTGTGTTTGTCTCTAGGAGGCAGAGATTTTGGTATGAGATGAGAGAGTGAAGGCGATGTGCCAGGATGCCCTGCCAGTAGGGTGTTGGAAGATCGGTGGAGTTGTTTATGAAGCTGGGTAGAAGTTGGAAGACGTATATTTAAGCTGGCCCAGGCTCCATTTGCGGTCGCTGTCGCTTGAGTGAACTTTGGTCGCTTTTCATCCTGGCGGCTTTTCATCCTGGCGGTAAATGCATCATCATGGCTGTGAATGTTGTGTAAACTATAGTCTCTCATAGTTAAATGTATATCAGTATAGAAGAGCAATTCCAGATACTATTTGCAGAGATAGAAATGGAAGGTTGTGACGTGGTTGATGCGTGAAGGAAGATGACGAAGGCTGAAGGTGATCGGTAAGGCCAAACAGCTATAAAAGCACATTCACTTCACAATTACTAGACTTCAAACTAGGTAGTGCAGTCATGAGTGCAGTTGAAGTCAATTTTTTCTGCAATACACTTATGTGGTTCCCAACAGGGCATTGGAAATGCCATCACCTATTTTCGATGCACGCTTTTCAATAACTTAGTTATTATTAGAGAATTAACTACCACTATTTTGCAGCTCAAAAACTTACTAGTATCCAAAAGAGCACTCATTTCTAGAGCCCTGATAGAACACTCCCAAGTGTACGGGAAGCAGTTATTCACACCATTCCTTGCACATTTTCATTTTATATTAATCAAAAAATTCTCATTTCTTTCCCTAGAAGAGGAGGGTCACTAACCTTACAGTTCTTTAAATTAGTAGCTTACTAACCCTTTCATCATTACATGAAAAGAAATTCCACCCACAAACCATCAATTATCTAAAGTCTCATTTTCTAAATTCCCTCCCTTCCACCTACCTAAAGCAACTTTTCCAAACCTAACTATTCTACAGATTTTAATCTCTAAAATCGTCAAATACAACAGCGCAGTCAACACTATTTACAAGATTCACATTACAAAACTTAATCTAAGAATTATTATAGTCTTAGAATTACTAACTTTTAATTATTTAATATAATTTCGCCTTAACTAGCGTAGACGAAATCGTCCTTAGTATATACTATATAATTATATCTATAGTATTGAAATCACTCTATATTAACATTACCTAGAGTTAGTTATATTGAGTAAAAAAGAAGACACTTTATAAATTCGATTTATACTAAATTGTCTCCTTAAATTATAATTCTATAATAACTTATAAAAAGTATATTATAATTTTTAAGGAAGTTAACTAATTATATATAGCTTTTATATTAAATAATCCTCTTAATATATGTATTATATATTATATAAAATATAAAATAATTCCTTATTATTTATCTATCTCTATCTATATATTATATTATATTATATTATATTTTATTTTATTTTAATAAAACGAAAAAAGAGATAGAACTCTTATCCTTATCCTTTCCCTTTACCTTTCTCTTTACTATTTACTATTTATTTACTTAATACTTACTTACTTACTTACTTAATACTTTCTAAATTCAAGAGAGCAAGAAGCGATAGAGAGGTAGAGTAAGACCTAGATCTCTTATTCTCTTTAAATTAAATATTAAAATCTTAGAAAAAAATAAAAATAAAACTCGAAAAAATCGTCTAGTAATTCTAAACTCTAAGAGATATAATTCTAAAACATCTCTATAAATAAATAGAAGAAAAAGAGGAAGAAAACTAAATATAATATTAAAAAAATCTATAAGCTAATAAATTAAGTAAACTAAACTAAACTAAATACAAAAGCTAAATATTATAACGCTAACCTACCTATTAGTTACTCTATAAGACGAAAGTATTTATTTAGCCTATCTCGGCCTTCTCTTCCCTTCCCTTTCCCCTTCCCTTCCCCGTTTCCTTCCTTTCCACTCCCACAAAACTCTATAGCCGTATCCGGAGCAAATCAAGTCAAGTCAAATCAGCTAGCTAGCTAACTCATTCCGCTCTACTCTATTCGGTGGGTAGTCATTAAGGCGAGAAGGAGACCGAGCGCCATACGGCAATTTTCTCTTTCCAAAGTATAGCTAGCATTACCGTTGGGCTGAGACTGGTAGGGGTAGAAATGACGAATGACGAACGGCCATCGCCTCGCATCGTCCTACTTACAAAAGTATGGTTTCCAAAAATGTGGTTGTTTCCACACTTATTTCCCAACGAGGGGTTTTCCCACACGTCTACACGTGGGGAGTTGGTGATACATGCGTGCTTGATATGAAATATAAGGCTGCGATTCTGCGGATTATTTCAAAAAGAAAAGAAGGAGAGGAAGGAGGGAAGGGATTCCTGAAATGGAACAGTAAGGAAGTACAATACATAAAAACAAAAGATGGAAGGAAGTATCGTGAGGGAAAGGGAAAGGGCAAAGGGCAAAGGTAAAGGCAAGGTATCTCGGGTCATCTGATTAAGTACCCTGTCCGGTCATGTCCATGTACATGTCCATGTACACATCCGAAACGACAGGATACACACACACGCAAGAAAAATACTGTACTGTACACTACTGTACCTCCCACCCACTCCCCTCCAATTGTACTCCGTACCACGACATACAAAAAGTCCACACAAAAGAGAAAACAAGGCAAGAAAAATAAAGAAAAAATCCTGCTTTATCTTATCCCGTCTTCGGAGTTTTGGGCAATCTCCGTGAACGGGGGGGGGAGGGGACTGCTTCGATTCCCACGTACGCCTGTAACGCGAGCCCTTTCTCGCGTTCTTCTCGAGGGGAAGGACGGAGGAGGGGTAGAATCTCAGTCACAAATGCGGCTGTACTAACATATGACGATGGATGCTGGTATGAAGGTCATAGATCGTCAGATACTATGATCTCTTGACGTGAAAGAAAAGGGTAAGGGCAAGAGCAAGAGAGAAAAGGCGCTGTACCAGTCGTGTACTTACATACCACCTCCTCCCCCTCAGCTAAGGAATCATGTAAATGGCGCGGAGGGGTAAAAAGATCTGAGAATGCCTCAACGTGAAGCATGCCCGTGGTGCGTGAAGGAGAAAAGACACGTTGGCAATGTACGGAAGAGGGATCAAGGTTCCATGTCGTGAAACCACAATTCCTCCCCGTGAGCGAGCCGACAGCAGAAAAAGCTCCAGAAGAAAAAAGGTGAACTTGAGAAGAGGAGCGACTGGACTGTCTCGTGATGAAAGCAGATCTGGCGGAGGTCGGAATAAGGTATGAGTTGGCAATTGTGTTTTTTTTCGGTTTGAGCGGGCTGTCGCACCGCATACCAGTCTACCGTTTTTGTGATGGAGAAACGTGTTGTTTATCTTTGTGACACCGAGTTGGTGTAACGACTTTATTTGGAACGTAAATTCCCAGATACGTCATCATCTGCATACGTTAGCTGTGTTTTAAAGAGCGATCTGCACGTTGCCACCCCCAGAAAGGGGTGGCAATTAGTTTAAATTCCAAAATAGGGAACTGCATTGGTTTGAGGCAGTGACCAAGTGAAGAAGCCGATGCACGAAAGAGCGCCATCATTGTTAAACAATCTTCGTCGCGAATTTGACCTGCGATTCTTTGTATTCGAATCGATTGCAGTTTGAGAGAAAGCTTTCGTGACAGGACTGCTTTTGT
This sequence comes from Hymenoscyphus scutula, assembly GCA_001399465.1. Lineage (NCBI taxonomy): Eukaryota > Fungi > Ascomycota > Leotiomycetes > Helotiales > Helotiaceae > Hymenoscyphus > Hymenoscyphus scutula. The sequence continues at coordinate 20,450 of LKTO01000113.1, read as the reverse complement.
GCTGTAGAAAACTTCGGGGAATTGACTGAAAGTGGTCGGAAATCGCTGACATGCATGCGTAACTTCCAATGAACCATCCTCACAATCCAAGGATTATGGGGGGCTCGTCTATGATTCGACCATTTTAGGTGCCGTGCAATCCTGATTGCAAATGCGACGCCTTGATAACAACATCGGCAATAATGGTCTGATAATATATCTCGATCTTCTGATTTTTGTCCGGCACCATTATTCCTGTCCAGCCCTTTTCTAATGGTACTTTTCCGGTCGGAGTACGGGTAGCTTATCCGAGTATTTTGATTTGACAGCCAACGCGGGTGACACAAGAGCTGAGACCCCTGAACCACCTAAAATCCACGTATCTGGATTTGAACACACTAAAATCCGTGTATTCGGATTTTGTTCAGCTCGGTTGCAGAAGCCAAGGGGGGTGTCCGTACCAAAGGATGATACAGTACGACATTTGCCACTTCTCCATCCCCAAGCTGCATCTCGCGAAACGGGAATCATCAGAAGGACAATGAACCATTAATTCCAAATTCCGGTAAAAAGAATAATCACACGCCTCTCTTCATGCGAAAAGAGTTTCAACAGACCTGTCATATCCACGTACAATCGTTTTGATGATGGGAGACAAAACAGGTTGCATCGACGCACGCCTCCGCATTGCATTGCGTTGATCCGGGGTTGAATGCTGGCTCCATTTAGCCACGAACTCGACCGAAAGTGTACCGTGGGGGTGCGGTGTAGCAGATCGTGTGGGTGAATGAGTGACAGTAAAGCACCTAACAAGTGACGACGGCGTGTAAAGCGGAAAACTGCGCCAATGCGGTAACTTTGCGTTGGCAAAAAAGTTGTACTCCCCTCACCTCAACATATCTTCGTTCAGGTCCATATCGCCGATGAGCCGCATGCTCGTCACGAAAATCAAGCAAATCCAATTTCCTTTCTCTCCGTCATCTCTCCGAGAGCTGACAAAGATCTTGACCATTCATGTCATTGTCGTTGTGTATCAAAAGAGTGGTCGGGAAGAGCCAGGGGGGAAAGACAATTCAGCTTCAAGTTCCATTATTCAAATGCCGTGACGTATTTTCCGGGATTCGCAGCGGTTAGAGACAGATTGTCATGCAAGTGCGAGATGAACAACGTGTGTGGTGCCAGGATTCGACTTTCGGTTGTCATTTGAAGTCCAATTAAGAAAATCGAGCCGTGCCGCTGTTTCATTACGACTACTGAGCTGTGATATCGACATTTTGAAGATATAAAAGAACAATGGCATACATTTGGTAACGTTTTACCTGCTCCGAGAGATGCTTAATTGGCTGCGATTTTGTCCTGGGAAGGAGGAAAAGAGGAAAAGGAGGAAATCGTTAAACGATTGTTTGAGATTGGTTGGCAATTTTGACATCATACCAAGGATGCTAGACAATAGTTTGAATTGTGCCCCGGATTTGCTAATCTTGACTGCCGCTCTCTGGTGAAGAGGGGTAAGGAAACAGAAAAACCCTCGTGGAGCTGGCTGCACGCGCGATTGGCAGAAGTTGGTGGGTTGTTTGAACAATTTCTAGGTCTCTAGGATATAGCGGGAAAGAAGAGCAAAATTATTCATTCATCTGCTGGTGGCGTGCTACCAAAGCTGAGGTGTCCCTGGGAAGGTTACATGAAGGACCGAAGAGAGACGAAGAGTGATGTGATGGACATGATCACCACGGGATGTGCCACAGGGGATGGAATTGTTTCTTGGTGCAGTGAAACCGACGGACCCCAACCCAACAAACAAAGCATTTGCACAAAGGAGGGCTGAAGGCTGAAGGCTGAAGGCTGAAGTTGTGAATCTGTGAAGCTGTGAAGCAAGTCGAGGGGTTGAGTTGAGTCAGAGAGACTTTATCCAGAATCTCCTGACTTCTTCCGTAGTAGAGGGTGTCGAGGGCGTCCGACGCTCGACGTTCGGCATGCGGTTCGCAGCAGAAAAAGCGAACTCCTCAACACCAGTCGCCCATTTTCCGGGACGGGGCCGCTGGCTGCGTGGTTTTGGGTACAGTGCTTGTGAGGTTAGGTATGGTGTAATTTCCAGAGTGGTGGTGATGGTGGTGATGGTCGTGGTCGTGGTCGTGGTCTTACAAACGGGGAAAGACGGGGATTCTTGCCAGAAGAGGAATTACTGTGGAGGGACATGGACACGCCGCTCGTCCTGGTCACCCAAAGTTCGTGCTGGACATGATTTTGACCAGTCAATTTACCTGCTGGCGGCAACGCTCTCTCTTCCCCCCACCCCTCCTCCTCCTCCTAACCCTCGCTGCTGCGCTGCTCAATTCCTCTTCTCGTTCACGACCCAACTCGACTCGACCTCGATTGACTCAGACAACTCTCTCGCACTCGCCCTCGCCGTCTGGTTGCAGGCTCTCTTCTGCGGGCTGACATCCTTTTGAGCGTCGCACCGGGTTTCCGGGCTCGATTTGAATTTCTGGCCTGGTTGAAAGGAGGAGGGTGTTTGCGGGCATTGGCCCCAGAGACGAGGGCATGCGCGGATAACAGCATGCAAGCAAGCAATGCAAGGAGAAGGCGGGCGGAGCTGATGACAAGTCTGGCTGTTCCTCCTCCCCTTCACGCGGCTTGACCTGCACCATGGAGATTGGGAGAAGGGGGGAGGGTTACAGTACGGAGTACTCGTACAGGTAGACGAGATGGTGAGGGTGGAGGGGGAAGAGAAAGGATTGGGTGGAGGTTGTGTGACGAGCAAGTCAACTGTCGAGTCTTTTTTTGACACCATTTCCAGCATGTTCAAGGCGTGTGTGGTGCCGGTGGGTTGAGGTGGGTTTGCGGTCTTCCATTTTGGGCATTTTAGCAAGGCTAATAAGAATCGAGAAACTGGGGTTTAACCCTGTCGCTTTATGAGCTTAAGCCTTAGGTGACTTTCTCTCTGGCAAGGGAGTTGGCGTGAAAAGTCGGTTCGTCCACACACGGGGCCTCGCTTGTCTGATGTCTCCGGGAGTCAGCAGTTTCCCCCCTCTTCGTTGCGGGCCAACTCCACTAAGCGGTGAAAAGAGGGCAAGGGGTTTTCGCTCTAGGTGCATGACATTTTGCTGGAGCTTGCCTCGAACTGGACTCGGTGCTGCTACTTCAGGGTCTGAATCGAAGGCGGTATGTGCACGTGTGGTTCTCATCCGGGTCCCCTTTTTATTGTTTCCAGGGCTCGTTTCTCGTTTCTTCGTTTCCTGGTTATCTCTCTCGATTCTTTCCAAATCCTTTGTAGCCTGCCATTATCCTGGTTTCGTGGGCCCAACCCAACTCGCCTTTTCTTTCTCCGGTCGCAGCGTTCCATGGATCCTATACTGGAGCCGAGTGCAAGCTCTTCAACGGTCGCGTGGAATGATTGGTGTAGGAAAGCGGCAGCTTGAGCGAGCACGATAACAAGTACCAGAACCAGACTATGGCAGCAGGACTCAAAGGTCTAATAAGTGCCGGCCGGGTGATATTGGACTGCTTTCTCTGGGTTCGAGAGAAGGGGATCAGGGACGCTCAAAGCTCAACCGCGCATTGTTGATGCTTGGGTACTTGGAAATGACCTGCCTATGCCTTCTCGGCTACGGTACTCGTATAGAGCAGACGTTGGTTTGCTTGTTAGCTGTTTCTTGGGTAGCATTCTTCTCGTTCTTCTGCTTCTTCTGATTCTTCTCTTCTTCCTCTTTCGTCTCTCTCTCTGCTGTTGTGCTCAAGTACTCGTACATACTTACTACACCTACTACACCCTACCCTCAACCTCAACCTCAACCCCTCCCCCTCTTCTTCATCTTGAGTTGCTGCCGTGTAGCCTGCATCTCTACATCTCTGCATCACCCAGCATCACCCAGCATCACCCAGCATCACCACCGAAAGCCACGACGACTTGTGTTTGACCTCCTTCTTCACCACCAGCATCAACCAGTAGTTGTGCCTCCAGTCCACGCCTGGTGTGACTCCTTCGAGGTGTAACTGTACCAACCAACATCACGCCGGCCTTCCTCTACGAATTGTAGGCCAGTCGTCGGCAAGAGGAGACTGAGAGGTACAGTAGCATTTGCCAACGCCTCCGGTATAGGTTACTCAGATCATTTTGCTGCACTGCATCTCTCGACACGGCAGCCACTCAATCACCGTCCAGAGGAACTTCAAGAGCCCACACACACCTTCGCCCGTTCGGGTAGAGGTCAGCAACTTTGCTCATCGACCGCCAGCCTGGTTACAAGCTCTGCAAACTGCGGTACCACCAACCATTGGGTGTTGACCCATCGCCCTCATCCTCGTCCCTCACTTGTCCCCCTCCCTCGTCTAGCAGTTGCATCTCTTGCATCTCTTGCATCTCTTGCATCTCTTGCATCTCCCCCTCTCCCCTCGCTCGTTTCTCATCCAGCCTACAGTAGAGATTCCTGGTAAAAGCTGTACTTACCGTTGTACTCGTACTGCCTGCCTGCCTTGCCTACCTACGATACGATATCCCGTCCTGTTATATTCACCGCATCCCCCCTCCCTCTTCCATTGGAAGCGATCTCATCCTACGGCCCCGACCAGATTCTTAGTCCTCGTTCTATCGCTCTACGCCGCCTGAATTCAATCCAATCCAATCCAACACGAACCAAGATCACTGCTCTTAATGATCCAAGATTAATTGTTCCAGAAGCCGCAGTCAGAGTCAGACTGAGAGTCAAGGGACAGACAGTCTATACTCACCGGGGACATGGGAATTTAGCAAGACGCCTCTTCGACACACTACCACTACCACTACTCTACTCTACCCTACCCTTACCTAACCTAACTTGACCTAATCTACTTGCCGTCATCTACTTTGTCCTTCTTGTTCAGGACTCGCTAGCCGTAATTCCGTAAGAAACTCCCTCTCACTTCCTCCATACTGTACCATAATTTACATGCCATGGATACCATTCATTATCTGCGCCTCGCATCCCCTTCTCGAGTCTGACATATTCTTTAGTCAATCATACATATTCTTTAGTCAATCATCTTCTGCCTAATTGAGTGTTTTTCCCCCAACAGTCAGGCATTATCGTTGCAAGTCGCGCTTGACCTTCTGGTTCTTGACACACAGACCGACCCCCCGTCGCACCAAAAATCTAAGACCAAGACCAACCGACCAAGACTCAGACCCCGTCCCGTCGAAACATGTCAACCCTAACTCACCCTCCTCCTCCGAGGTACACTGGAGCCCCTCCAAACCACTCAACCCCAAACTATCCATACCCTCACCCTCACCCTCACCCTCACCCTCACTCTCTACCGCACCCTCACCCTCACCCTCACCATCCTCCCCCTCCACGCTCCCTCGAGCATCGAATTCCCCATCCGGAGGCACAATCAATGTCCTTACCACCGATGTCATCGCTCTTGCCAAGGCATGAGCGGATGGAGCAATCGCCGGCGCATAATAATCCATACCCACCCAGATCCTTTCCACCAGTTCCTCCTCCTCCTCCTCCTCCTCCTCCTCCACCACCACAACATCAATCAAATCGCTCCATATGGTTGGGTCCAGAGCACGCCGCACCACCACCTCAAAATTTATATCAACCTCCTCCTCAGTCTCGAAGGGCATCTTCGCAGAGCAGTGGCGGCTATCTACAAGATCTCCCCTTGGTCGCGTCTCCAACTAGCTCTCACCACAATTACGCCCAACACAGCGGCGCTTCGCCAGTCTCTCAACCACAACACCAACAGGACTTGCGCAGGAGCGTATCTCCACAACCAGTGGTGCTTTCCTCTGCCTTTCCACCAACCCGCGCACCGTATCCCTACTTCTCACAACCACCTCCGCCAATTCATACCTCGAGTCCCTTTCACCCGCAAAACCCACCACCTTCGACTAGTCCGACTGCCTACGCTCCGAGCTCCTCCAATGCAATGCAGATATCGGGTCTCTTAAGTAGTGGTCCGAGGTACGCCAACCATCAGCCAATCAATTTGTGTTGCTTCAAACTAACCATTTCTCCAGTACCCAACCTCTACGTCCCCAGCCCAAGCACATCATTCGAATGCGACAACAACCGCTTGCCGCGCGAGCATGTGGCTTTGGCGAACGCGATCGTCGTGTGATTGACCCACCTCCGATTCTCCAGATGACAGTCGAAGACCCCAATGCCTCGGCAGAAGAGATGAAAGCCTTGATACGTCAGCCTTGCGCCGTCGTCCACTGCACTTTGTGGGACCCAATTGCGAACAAGGACGATACAGCGATGCCGGGCACAACGGACAAACGACAGCAGCGGAGGTTGATGGGTACATTGGTCTCTTCACCGTTCGTGGGAAAGGATGAGCATGGAGTCGAAGGGTGCTTCTTCACATTCCCTGATCTCTCCGTACGGACACCCGGGAAATACAGCCTTCGGTTTAGTCTGATGATTATCGACCCAATGCAAATGCGCTTGGGACACTCGGTGCCTGTGAGCTCGGTCGTGTTCAGCGATACCTTCCATGTTTACAATGCCAAGGACTTTGGTGGAATGAGACCAAGTACAGCCTTGACGAAGCAGTTGAAAACCCAAGGTTGCTTGATCAGTGTCAAGAAGGGGAATGCCAAGACAGGTGGAAACACGAGGGACGACGAGGAGGATGACGACGAAGACGAAGGGGATGAAGGGGACGATGAGAGGAAGCCCAAGAGAGCAGCGAAGAGGGTGAAGAGGTGATTCCCTAACTTCGTCCCTTGTCAGCGATACTGAGATTGCCAAACCAAGACTAGCGACAATATCTTGCGGTCCGGTCAAGCTACAATTCAGCTATGAGAACGTTCAGGAAGTCCTCCCGATCCCCTATCCCGCCTCCGGTCGAATCAAAGAATCATCCTCGTTCGCAGCATCATGGGGATGGCAGCACGGGTTGGTGATATGCATCGTATTCCTTTTATTTCTCTGGGCATTTTCGGTGCGTGTTCTTCCAAATATTTTCCAGCCTCACAGGACGGCGAGTTTGGAGTTTGGTGGCGGTGGTGGACTGCAGCATCATCGGAATTTCCAATTACAGATGGCGAGACCTTTGTAAACGAAAAATTTTCTTTTCTCTTACACTTTCGGTGGCTTTTGTTTTTTTGTGTACATGATATACTTCTGACGACAGATTGTTCCTTTTCCTTCTATATTCTCATGGGCTTTCCCGGAAAGGATACCAACATTTTCTTTTGGCCTTTCCTTTATCTTCCTTCGTTTTGGGGTCATCGTATATTTTTTTTATTATATATTTTGCATTGGTTTATCTCACCAAGTTTCATTTGTCACTTTTCTGTTTAGTCCTGATTTAATCTGCATTGGTTGGGTTTTTTTTAGATTGGGGAGGGGGGTATATATCTTCAGTCCCCCTTTTTTTTCATCTCCTTGTTATTTTAACGACGACACTTTAGAAGGTTCTTTCTTCTTTTTCCCTTTTTTTGGTTTTTGGTTTTGCTTTTGTTATCTTGCTGTAGCTTTTTCTGTTTTTTCGTTTCTCTATTTTTGCTTTACATCTCGCAGCTCTTTATTTCTGTTCTTGCTTATGACCGCTTCTATGGGCGGTCTCTGGTTGACGGGGTCGTGTTCGGGTGTATGATCCCATGGGGACGGGGGGGGGGGGGTGTCTAAAAGAAAAGTGGGTGGTTGGATTGGATTGGATTGGATTATTATATTCATTCATCTTTTAGGATGGTTAGGAGGGAATTTGGGGAAGTTGGGGAGGGAAAAGAAATTTTTTAAGAAGATTTTAAGAAGATTTAAGAAATTTATAAATGCAGAAATATAATTTTTTGTTTTTTCGTTGTTTTTTTTGTTGTTTGTTAATTTTGTGAAATATTCTCCTAGAATGGAAATGGGAATTTTTTTTTAGGGGAGGTGAGTGCAGGTAGTGAGGATGTGGTTATGTGGGTATGTGGGTATTTGAGTATATAAACCTTGAGGTACGAAGTAATCTTTTTTGTTTTTGATTTCGTGGTTTGTGGGTGATGATTTTGAGAGGGGGAAGGGGGAAGGGGGGAGAGGGAAGGGGGAGAGGGGTTTCTATTTATTTATTATTTATTTATTATGTTTGAAAAGGGTGGAAAGAGGGTGGAAAGTTTAGTAGATATGATATGATATGATATAAGCTAGAGAAGTAGAGAAGTAGGAATAGAAAATGGAAATAATAGAAAATAGGTATTCAATAAATTAAATTAAATTAAATTATAAGGTCTACTACATACACTATACGTCTCTTTCAAAAAAAAGAAGAAGGTTATATTGGAGGAGGTATTTTTAGTTTCTATCCCTCGTTTTTATAGGTTTAAGAAGGTAGATAAATCGGTTATTATTGATTTTATAATAGATTCTAGGTTGGGTTCAGATGGGATTTTTGGAGGTGATATTAGGGTTGGGGGTAAACTTGGTATTGACGGATTTTAGGTTGGGGTTGGACTTTTAATTTCTAAAAGTTGTTTTTTTTTGTTTTTGAGGGGTAGGGGGTTTGATGGGTATGGATGGGGTTTTGTTTTGATGGGTATGAGGTATGAGGTATTTATTTTATTTCTTATGGCGTTTTGGGAGGGTGAGGATGTTTGATATTATAGTACTGTATGGGCCGTAGGTAGGATAGAAGCCTTTTTTTTTTCTTTCTTTTTTTTTTTGGAAAATGTAATATGGTGTAGTATAGTATGGTATAGGATTAGAACATTCGACCCTGGTAGTTGTATGATTAGTAGGTATAGATTGAGAAGTCATCGCCTTGCTTAGGTACTCTTTCTTTCTTTCTTTTTTGTGGGGGGGTTGTTGGTGTTTGTTACTGTCTATCGCTATCTGTTTCTGGGACTCCGTAGTGGGTCAGCCGTCGTCGCTTCGCTCCTAGTCTGTAGAAGCGTTTTTTTTTGGGTGCAAGCGTTTTTTGGCAATCGGTTTTCTCATATAAATATGTATGAGGAAAAAATCACACTAAAAACTATACTAAAAATACACGTAAAAGTAGTAGCCTAAATTACCATTATAAATAGAACTACCTATATTATAATAACTATATTAGTTTTTTAGGCATAACGTGGTTTATCAGCGAGTCGATCATATCACCGAGTCGATCACTAAAAATACATACAAAAAACGTCTGTGCAACCCTGGTAAAAATCTACAATTCTTAATAAAAATTAATAAAATTAAAAACTTTACTTTATTACATCGTATATAAGTAATAGTAGAAATCTTAGATACTAACTAATTATAACCGCTAAGTTATTAAAGAAATAATTTCTTTTTAATGAATACAGGGGTAATTTTAAGCGAATCGTTAGTTATAACTAGTAAGCGTCCTAAAATTTCAAAATTACTTATTTATATAGTGATAAAGTAAATTTTTTAATTTTATTAATTTTAATTAAGAATTGCAGATTTTTACTAGGGTTGCACAGACGTTTTTTGAATGTATTTTTAGTGATCGACTCGGTGATATGATCGACTCGCTGATAAACCACGTTATAGTATTTAAAAAGAAACTATATATACTAAAGTTATATTTTAGAAATTAAACTTATACTTCCAGGTTCTATATTACTCTCGATATATAATTTTGTTACAATTTTACACCCTTTTTTATCTAAAAAGCTAAGGTTTTCGTACCTAAATTAAGTACTAAAAAACGCTTCTACAGACGAGGAGCGAAGCAACGACGGCTAACCTACAGACGATTATCTGTTTCTAGGATATATAATTAGGAAGTTAGGGGATTGTTAAATCCTCTGACTGGATCCTTGATCCTCGATCCGTTGAGGGATCTAGGGTTCGGGGAATTTATGGAAAGGGGTTGGGGTTGGGATTTGAGATTGAGATTTTTATCGCTATCTTTATCTCTATCATATTTCTGAGGAACGAAGTTCCAGGTTCAATAATTTGGAATTCTTCCTGTTTGGTTTTGTTTCGTGCTTGGGGGTTTGGTGGGTGAGGTGGGGGGGTGGGTTTTGGGGCAAGTTCTGGGTAAGCGAGATTGAGGGGTTTGTGGTGGGTTCGGGTTGCAAAGAGGGTGGCCATATCGGAGTACCTGCCTGCTAGTTCATAATACGGCTCGGCCCCAAAAATCTGCATAAAGGGCCAATCAGAGTTACTAATTTGGCTTATATAGATTTTAATAAAGTGGGTTCACATATGATTTACATGACAGGCGGTACTCCGATGTGGCCACCCTCTTTACTTCGGTTTCTGGGGGGCAGTTGGGGGTTTGGTGAGAGTTGGGAGTTTGGGGGGGTGAGGTGAGGAATTTAATACATTTTCTTAATCGTGGGAGAAATCTTATGAATTTGTGAAGGAATGGATGGATGTTAGCCTTATGAGTCGCTGAAATAGTTATATAATGGGTTAAGGGAAAATTTAGGGATAGATTGTTTTCGTGGTAGACTGGAAAAGTGGTGGTAAATGGTAAGTTGGGTGGTAACTGCTTAGGTCACTTACTGTTTCTACCTTTTTTGATACAAGGAACCTTGTTGTGATGATTATTGAGGATTATATTTTTAATTGGGTTGATTTTCTAGTGTAACTTTTTTAAGATGTCTAAGACTTTTAGTACGGCGGCGGGGTAGGCAGGTACTGTTTACTAACGCTATTGTTGTCTAACCCGTGACTGTGGCGTGAAGAGTCCAAGTGAGGGGGGACTGTTGAAAAATTGTTTGGGATGGTGACTGAGGTTTAGTGTAACTAATGATTTCGAGTAGAGGTAAAGATGGTAAAGAAGGAAAAAATAGATTATTTGATTATCTTCACTAATTACTATTCTTCCGAAGCTATAAAAACTAAAGTATTCTCTAATACGTCTTTACAAGTATATTTACTTTATTTAATTTCTTTAAAAAGGTTAGCATTTACTATTAGTCTGAGTTTTCCTAGTACGTACTCTTCTAAGCACTCTCTATTATGTCTTCGTGAGTATATCCCCTTTACTATATTTTTTTAAAACGTTTTATAGACTAGCTAAGCTATAATATATATATTTAAAGAAAGAGATTTATATAGTAAATAAATCTGTTATACTTCCTTACTATACTAGAGAAGTAACTCTCAACGGCTTAACAAAAGGGAAAAAGAATATAGTTCTTTCTAAAAAATTTAAAAGATTCTGGTTTATAGGGAGAGAGTAGTTTATAAGTAAGCATCGGTTGAAAAGACCTTGAGCGGTTTCTTATTATCTAAAAGGACGTTGGATAATAACCGGCGTCTAGAAACACTTTCGAAAGAGGTCTCTATATATGGTATCGCGCTAGAGTTATCTGGAGAGAGTTTAAAATGGAAAGCATTTTTCTAGAAGAATGGAAATTAAAATACTAGTATCTAGAGACTACGTAAAAAGTAATGAATTCAGTAATATATATATACAATTCTTAAATCTTACCTTAGATTTACCCTTTAAAAGCACGAAAAGCGGATATTATATACTTTATATAATCTAATAAAAAGGCACTTATAGACTCTAATCTAAGGAGATAGAATAAAGTAAACCTCGACTAAGAAGGTAGATATCGTGAAATTTAGAAGATAGTATATTCTATTTATAAAATATAGCGGTTTAATTCACGGTGTTAATTCGCTTTTATATTGGTATTAAAGTTGTTAAAAGATCTTCCCACGGTTACTCGGGTTTGTTAAGAGTGAATCAAGTTCTCGTCTAGCTGAGCTTTCTATTTTAGGTGCATTATTTACAAGATGTAGAGGTGCTTGTTTAGTATTTCAGAAGTGTTTAATTGATATTTTACTTGGTCTAGTGATGGAGGTGAGAAAGTGTATTTAGGTCTGGGGTTTTTCTTAGCAACTTTCTTACGCTATTTGAGTGACCGGAGATCTAGTTCCTGATATACATTAACTGTGCAAAGAGTCAGGGGTCCGTAAACTAGAATAAGTCGAGGAAATCGGACGTGAAGGATTAGAAACTTGATACCTAACTCTTCGAGATATTCTCAAGTTGATCATCACCGGTGAATATCATAGGAACCGAGATGGAAAGAAATGTAAGTGTATCTGGGAATTCTATTCCTATCCCTCTCCTTCTTGAGAGGTTCTATGGTATACTAGTACTAAAAATTAAAACAAAACTCACGATCGACCCAATCACAAAGTCATTATTCATTAACCTCCCTTCCCAAACACCTGATATCAAATAGGTGTCCCATATATAATCCCCAAACACCCAAGAACTCCGAGTCAAAAGATTCTAGACAGCATCACAAGGAGGACCCTGTCCCCCCTGTTCACTCCGACTGGCATTCCGTCGACTCTGATCCTTGGCCCATGTCAACGGGTCGGTCCATCTAGTCAACGTCTCGGGAATCTCGATATCTTCTTCCTCTTGTAAGGGAACTATGAAGAGCGCCAGAGAGAGAAGCTCCGTCTTGAGTGGTGAAGGGGTGACTGTTTTCTGGTATGGAGAAGGAGCACTAAGATTGGCAGCGAAGCCAACCGAGTTATGAGTGAAACTTGGATTTGCCCATCCATCCCCCAAGGTGGAAGTAGTCTCTGTAGCATCGAGATCCGAAAAGGGACAGTCTTTTGGATCGACTGCTGAGACAGGTGAGGGTGGGCTCGTAGCTGTTGGGGTGCTGAAGCTGAAGTGGCTCAAGACTGCGAAGGAAGAAGTTTGGTCTTTGTCGAGTTGGGCTGGGGAGGTGGAGACTGGGAAACGAAAACCGTCCGCATTGAGGGGGGTTTGCAAGTTTTCTTGTGGCGGGAGAGATACTGGAACTGGCAGCTTTGGGTTTACCCATAGTGCAGATGTTCTTGCGGCGCCAATCTCGTTTTGTGGAAGCGGTCGTATGAAAATCTTGGAGTTCATGACGCCACCTGTACTTGGTCTTCTCTCAAGTGGTAGTGGTGATGGTGGAGATTGTACACTTTCCCTGCGAGAAAAGAGTCTCACTGGACGAGTGACTTCCGTCTCAGCCTTGAAGAAGATTTCGGTTGAAGAAGGGGTTTTTTGAACCATTGGTGGGATGTATGCGTTGTATTGAAAAGAAGTGCGAGGAGTAGGTGCAGCAGAGTTATCAGTCTGGCCCCATATTGATTGGCGATTTCCTCGGGTTATTGGAGTTGTAATTTGTCGGCTGCGACGGACGACACGACGCTTGTGACATCGGCGAATGAGATAGATGAGAATGACCAACGAAATTGCTAAGGTGACTACATTGGGATATCAGTAACTGTTCGGATTATCCGAGAAGAGTTGACATACGGCCTACACCGATCCCCAACAGTGTCAATGGAGAGGGCCCAGATGTTCCCACTGCAGTCGGTGCTTCTTGGAATCCAGGGTCTATCTCTGGAAGATGGGTGAGTGGGGTTGGGGTTGGTGTTGACGTTGTAGTAGGAGAGCTTGATGCCGAAGAGGCAATAATTGCAGTTGCTGGGAGTAGTGCTGACTCGATTGGAATAGTGACCGGCTTTGTTGATGCCGTTGTTGACAAAGGTAGAGAAGTCGGTACAGGAGTACTTGTTGAGTCTATTGTTGTTATATCTTCGTCACTGGATGCCTCTGTTTCACCGGGAACGTCGTCGACTTCTATATTTGCACGTCTTTGCGTTCGTCCTCGTCGGACCTGAATCTCGTCTGCACCCATGTTTTTGTAGGTTGCTATTTGATCTGGTGTAATTGATATGATGAGGGGAGTTCAAAATTGAGATCCATCAGATATATATCAATCAAAGTCTGAACTATGATTGAAGAGCCTGATGGACCTCGGAACGGGAGAAGCACTTCCACATCCCACTCGGAAGATGTTGATGAGAAAGTCAAAGGCCATCATACTTTTCACACACCAATGCGGTTTAGCAAGGCGACAAACAACATCTTGGACGGTATTGATAAAGCTCAGGCCAAACTAAATCGTCATCAGCGGAGTGAAAGTCAATAAGCGAAAAGAGCCTGGATTGGTCGTGGGGTAAAACAAAGTTTGGGCTAACCAACCATAGGCCCGTGTCAAAGGTTATCAAGAAGGGGGAAGCGAGTGCTATCACTTCAATGAAACGAATTGGAAACAGATCCTTGTCCCCACACTATGTGATTGATGATGGAATTGTTCAACAAAGAAATGACAAATCAAGTAGAATTGAATTTTGCATGGTAATAATACGATGGAACCCATGACTTAAAATGATACAGGACAGGTGATGACTAGATTTGACAAAATGCTTCCATAACATAATAAAAGCAGAAACAGGTGGGCTAACTTAATAAAAGTTGTGAAAAGTTTACAGTTGTTTGCCTAACTGAGGTATTGACACAACTTCGTGATACCCTTATGTGGAATAGCTTTACGCCTTGTGTGGGTGATACCAGATTGATATTGCAACGATTGGCCCACCCAAATTAAGATTCGGTATTCGGGGGATTTGATATTAGATGAACTGTAAAATACTTAAGAGTAAGCAGTTTACAAATCGCGATTGGTGGCCATGTACGCTAGCATCGACTAGTAGGGCATTCGGATCTTTTCATTTGAAAAGCAGGACCGGTAGACGGGCCGCTGGGCGGGACTGGTTCAGGCTCTGTTGGGCTGTCAAGAGAATCTGCAATGTTCGGACCATTGGGAACGGCTTCAACGCTCGCTGATGTTGTGGTCGTGCGGGAGTTCTGGCCATACTTGGTACTGTATTGTACCTTGGAGTACGTTGAAGCGATTGGCTGGCAATTGGTGGTATTTTATTTGGGACCCAAACACCGCCCGGCGAGAGAACCTGTCCTAATGAGGTGAGAGTTGAGAAGGAGTGGTCGACAACTGCTCCCACGTGACATGATATTACTTTTCCCTCCAGCTATCTTCAAGGTTCCCCGCCATGGTTTCAGGTTTCCCCATCTTCTAGACGTTGTATGAATATCGTCATCGTCATAGGAGCATTTATTCCCATTTTCTATAGCATAGATCACCTGGTGCTCCTCTCTCATAGCATAGGCCATAATGTGATCTAGCACCCTTTTCCATACCATACCCCAAACACAACCCACACCCACACCAGAATTTTGGGACTTTCGCAAGCTTTCTTGTTCAGTAGACTCAGAGCTAACGGTGCTTCATAGGAAGTTTCTTTGGCAACTGACGGACGGTCATTATGAAACACGAACCGGGAAGCACCTTTAGGGATGTTGTTACCGCACAGAGGTTGAGGAGAGTACCGAATAACTTTATCCTTGATTCTTGCAGGCTTCCAAATCGAAACAAAGCATATTCTACCCAATCAACAGCCAAACAACAGAAACATTTGCCTCAGCTGAAATCCTCAACCGTCAGGCACATAAACTCAGGTTCTTCTCCCAAGTCAAACAAGAATTCAGACCCAACCATTTACCATTTACCCGGAGAATGAATATTGCCTGAGGTGCTTAACTGTCCGGCCTTTGAACTCACTGAAAACCTTCTGTTTCGACGAAACAATATCATCGCCGATCGTATTCGGTACTGCGAAGAGAACGGCCACAGGCTGAAAAATTCCCAAAAATCCCATCCTCTCACCTCATTTGGGTTGGTGTAGTTCCTTTTATCGTCTCAAATTCCAGTGGAGGAAAGATTGGATGCTGCAGTAGTTGATCAGTACCCCTTTCTAACGTGTGATCGACATTGGGCTAACAAGACTAGGAAAGAGGGGAAGGACAATCAGCAGACCACCTCAGAAAAGAGCAATATTTATTATCTTCCTGACATTGAGTAGAAAACTATTCTCGTACGAAAGAATCTTTCTACACTCAATTGCAAATCTCATTCTTCCCCAAATACATCCTCGCAGTTATTTTCTTGGCCGAGAAGCATCAATATATCCATAAATCTATCGAGATCTCCAAGTACTTTCTTATAACCTAACATCATAAGCTCATCCATCATCACATTCCCTTCTTTTACTTCCTCATTAACGGAAATTCTATTAACCCCACTCACTTCCCGAAGGAAGGCTGAGTATCCTCCAACGCCTTCCCATTAGGAAGAACAATCTTCTCAGCCCCAACCATAAAAAACAAAACCCTCGCCCACTCCTTCCCCCTATTCTCCCAAACATGATTCGTCCCATTCTGCACAAACACATCTCCCGCCCTAAGAGTCCTCTCCTCAGCTTTCCCATCCCCGATTTCCTCCATACTTTCAGCAAGAATACAGGTTATCTCGCCCGAAATGACGACGCAATAATCCACCGTTGGGGTTCTATGTAGCGGTGCCTTTCCTCCCGGGGCAAAATCGGAGGGTGCGAAGATGAGACCGGTTGGTGGACATTTGGGGAAGGTTGGTGGATTGTTGGGGAATGATTGTGGGAGGACTGGGGAGGGGATTGGGAGGGTTGGTGTGGTGTTGAAGGTTGTGAAGGAGGTTGTTGAGGGGCCGAAGGGTTGAAAGGGTGGAAGGTGAATGGGGGGAGCAAATACTGAGTGGCCATCTTTGGTGTGGGTTGATTGGAGAAGGAGTGGTCTCGGGAGTGGGGATGCCATTTTGATGATGGTGAGTTTTTGTTGTTTTGCTGTTGGTAGGTTTTGAGAAGGGTGCTTGCGAAGTCTGAGTGAGTTGAGACAAAAACTGTGCTGAGAAAGTCGATGATGTTCAATTCAATTTCGGGAACAGTCTTTCTAATATAAATTGACGGCGCGGGTTGTGAAATTCATTTTTGGGTTTTCTTAACTTCCATGGACACTTCTAAGTCCCGAAAATAATTAGCCCTGTACCACATCTGCATCCTCCCACATAGAAGCTCTGTAAGGATCTGAATCCTCATGGCTGACCTAACTGTCTGCCTAGGATATTTTCTCGAATGAAGCTTTTTGATAGGCTTGGCATTGTAAGCTCGTAAGGCTTATGATAGACCCTGTGCTTGCAGACATGCTAGTACGTAAACTTGCTGATTTGAGGTATACTATACTAGCTCATATCTCGATGCAACCACAACCACCTGATAAAAAGCTATAAGGCATAATAGACTTCTTCTAGGTTACTCGAGGAATTAATGAGAGTTTTTCATATAATTTTATGACTTTATTTAGCCTCGGAATAAGTCGTAATATAGTAGAGGTAGTAAAATTTATAGTAGAGCTGCTATACCTTAAATCAGTAGGTTTTTTCTTATATATAGAGATATACTACTATAACAGGTTAACTTGTATAAATTAACCCTAAAATATAGTAAAAATATAGAAAGATGTATGAGGTAAAATTAGTCCTTAATAGACGAATAAGTCGACTTTTTAGCCTTTAATAGAGTAATAGGTTGAATATAATTAATTAGATCTATATTATATATATACTTATTAGTCTTTAATAAAGTAATAAGTCGACTTTTTTAGCCTTTAATAGACTAATATATGTACTTCGTGCACTGCTTGCTACCCAGAAAAAGCAAGTAGAAAAGGCCAGGATGGCGGATTGGAGGTTTCAGGGTGGTGTTGAGGGAACGGGTAACAAGGTCCCCATGAAGCATTTTGTCCCTGATACGCCTGGGGGGCTGAATGGGTAGGATTTTGATTGATCTTGGAATGTGATGATGAGTGGGAATATGGTGGGACTTCAAGCAAATGATATTTCATAGGAAGGAACGAAGTAGCATTTCAAAAATAGGGTTCGTCGATGGAAGAAAAGCTAGCTATCGAAACGAGCGATGTTTTCCAACACAGTAGTCCTCCAATTTGACACCAGATCCTTTCTCTGATCCCTCGGTGCAACCTCCACAATTGCTCGCAGGAAGTCGGCCACTTTCTGTATACTCTCCTGCAATGGTGAAGAGTAAGCTGCATCTTCCAGTAGATCAAAACCTCTCTCTTTACACCGCTGAGTAAATAGCTCAAGCAACCGCTGCTTCTCATTTACTGACTCCCCATTGTCCTGCCCATTCTAAAGAAACGATCTTCTTGGGTCTGGTGTATTTTATCTGAAAAGTGTGGAATTAGTTAATTATATAAGGAATTGACCAATTATTTAGACTTTTTAGGATAATTTATTTTCTCAATTATATCTCCTTCTTAAACTGTCTCCTAGACCTACTATTTTACTATTTTTTACCAGCTTAATCTACTCTCTTTTCTCTAATCTCAAGTCCCCTTTTATTCTATTTTACTCTCCTTAAACCTTTTACCTAAGGTAGTATAACTTAGCTACTATAAGAGGGATCTGTAATCTTGTTAATTTTAAGTATAATAAAGATAAAGGAGAAAGAAAATAAGAAAGGATAAGCCTTTATATAATCTAAAAACTAGAAGAAAGTAAAAAAGTCCTACTTTTTAATCCTTCTAAGCTAAAATATTCTATATATTCTCTACTATAAGTACTCTCTCTTAACGAATATAAGTCTTTTTAGCTCTATAGCGTTTACTTAGAGCTTCATTTACTACGCGAAGAGTATAGACCTTTATAGATAAAAGGTCATCTTATATACTATTTACTCTATACTCTTTACTAACGTAGTAACTATTTAAAAAAGTAGAGTTAGTAAGCTTCCTTAGTAATAAGCTATACGAGTTCGTATAAGAGTTAATTATAAAAGTACTTTAGTTAGATTTAAAGAGGTCTAGAACACCTAAGGGAGAGAGTTAGTACTAGATGGCCAATGTTAAGGGTTGTACCTATAGAGTGAGTCTTAGAGTACTCTAGTATGAGAGGCTTGGATTAAGGGGGTCGGGTAAACCAGAGGCTCGGCAAGCGAGGGGTATCCGCGGGGCACAGGGCATACGATAGCAGCCCGACGGCAGCCCGCAACCGGGTCGAAGCCAGGGATACTAGGGATGTTTTCAGGAATGTAGGGATAGGAAGGGGTATTCAAGGGGTCTAGATGTATATAACCAGGAGGTTGGACGGAGGTATAAGGGGGGCATCGATTATTCTATATTGTAATAGAATACTAGTGGTTCTATCACGTCTGCGTACTCTACTGCTTATTCAGTTCCTCACATCTAGCGACGTGAGCACGTGACCTTGCTTAGTAACGTAACGTATTAATCGCAACGTATTAACTTAATAGAACCTTCGAGAGTATACGTGGTAGAATCCTCTAGAATGAGTAGACTAAGTATATAAGGTGGTAAGGACTCTACTCTAGAAAGAACAATCGAATCTTCTTATATATAGATATCTCTATAGTTTAATTTATTAGTATTTACTATAAGTTCTAATAGCTAAGGGGAAGTTAAAGTCTATAACCTTATATTAAGCTTTAAAAGGACTACGTACAAGTTAAAAGATACTAGGCTAGCTCTACGAAATCTAGCTTAATAGTTTAAAACTATTATTATTTTCTTATATACTACTCTAAAGACTAGAAAGAACTCGACCTTTATAATATAGTTAATATAGACCTTAATAAACGTCTTAATCTACTAACTATACGCCTGTTTTAAAATACTATAGTATCTAATATTAAGTAGTTAGATTAGATAGAATAAATAAGAAGGTAGTTTAAGAGTAATAATATTATATATCTTATAGTACTCTTAGAACTTAGTTAATTTATAACTCTTATATCTATCTAAAACTAGTATTTAATATAGACTCTTTATATAAGCTATAGTATATTTATTAAAGTACTTTAACTATTCTAGACCTGTTTTATTATTTATTTAATTATTACTTATTAGTTTAATAATCTAGTTAGATAGAAGGCCGCTATTAGTATACTAGTTAGAGAGATAGTTCTTACTCTAAACTACTAAGAATAGAGAAATACTTAAGCTCTCTCTATTAATATAGGTAATTACTATAGTCTATTCTCGATTATCTAGCTAAACTACCTTACCTCTACTATACTAGTCTACTTAAGTAATAACTATTCTAGAATAAATAATATCTATTATAAATCTAGTTTCGTTAAAATTCTAAATATTATAGTCTTAAATATTATATTTTACTCTTATATTCTCTACTAGTTAAAACTATACGCTAATAAGCTTAGAATCTTTATATAAGGCTCTTTAGAAGTTATAAACACGATTAAAATATATCTTTAGAGCTAGTTATTATTATATAAATTAATATATCTAGAGCTTACTAATATATCTTCCTCTCTATAATTCGAGAATGAAATTAGCTATATCTTCTATACTAGTAAGCTAGAGTATAAATTCTCTAGAATCTATATTAAGTATAATATAGTTTACTACTAAGTCGGCTATATTATCGAGTCGACTACTTAAAATATATATAAAAAACGTCTATATAACTCTAGTAAAAATCTATAGTTCTTAATAAAAATTAATAAAATTAAAAACTTTACTTTATTACTATATATATAAGTAATATTAGAAATCTTAGATACTTACTAATTATAATAGCTAAGTTATTAAAGAAATTAAAAAAACTCTATAAATATAGAGGTAATTTTAAGCGAATCGTTACTTATAGCTAGTAAGCGTCTATAAATCTTAATATTACTTATTTATATAGTAACTAAGGAGATTTTTTAATTTTATTAGTTTTTATTAAGAATTATAGATTCTTACTAGAGTTATATAGACGTTTTTTATATATATTTTAAGTAGCCGACTCG
>LKTO01000112.1:0-111776 GCA_001399465.1 Hymenoscyphus scutula | reverse complement strand
GGGTTGTAGAGGTTAATGGTTTGCTCTAGGAGGGTTTAACTGGTGGGTCAAACCTATTTAAGGGGGTTGCGGGAAACAGTAGGTGAGAAGGGATATATGTTGCCTAGGGGTTTTTTCTCGGTAGGGTTGTTTTAATTTATTTTTTATTTTTGGTTTTTATGTTAGTTACTTTCTCAAAGATGTGGGGGGTGGGAGGTGGTTATATAGACTTCTTCAACTGGTGGTCAACTGCGGCGCTTTGGAGAGATAATTGATCGAGTGTTGTTTCAACTCTTTGATTTGGGGGACCAGTGAATTTCAGTTTGCGAGAGCTGTGAGAGCTGTGGTGTAGTCGTATGAAGAAGTGGGGATGCTTAGTAAACTGGGAACTGTACAAAACCCTAGTATTTACTCCTATTAATGATAAAAAACTTTCCTCCTCTATTAGCCAGAGGAACCTTAGAGATTATATATAGGGAAAAACTGTAAGAGAAGATACTTACCCAGGTTCACATCAAAAAATGTCGATAAACTTATTGTGAGAGCTACACCCACGCAACTCTATAATAGACCTATTATGAAACATAATAACAAATTCTAAGGTTTTTCCTACAGCTTTCCTTCTTACTTAGACAGAAAAACTCTTTTATTTCATTAGCGAAAGGAAGAAGTCGTTTCGACGGTAGGTGGGAATTCGATAGCAAATTGAAACTTCTTTCTGGCTTTTGACTTGGAATCAAAAAGAGTTATTTGGGGTTTTGAGTTAGCTTTTTCTTTCTTTGAGTCAGAAATGATTTTAATCTTTGGTTATTTTTGGCAGATTTCAACAGTTTGGACATGGAGTTGTTGTGTGATTGATGTTTGATACATCTGATTGGGAAGGCCTACTAGGGAAAGGAGTTCTATATAAGTATAATCTTGGGACAGCTTCGGCGATTTTGAGTTGAGGAAACGTTGTCTTGCTATACCGGAATGGGGTATTTATGAGTCAGAGGCAGCTCTTGTAAGCTAATAGAATAGAGCTAGCTAGGTATCAGAAAGTATAGTTAGGGTTTCGTGCCATGAGACTGGTCTCTATATACTCTGAAACAGATGTAATTGTTCTAACAGATTTATGCGGCTCAACCTCGATTTTGACTATTTTTCAGGTGATAACTTTCATAACCGTATCAAAATACTGGCTCCCAGTCCCGAGTATTAAAAATGCAAGAGAGTGTAAATAAAACTGCCAGTGTTTGTAGACCTTTGATATTGCTTCCATTCCTCGAGTTGCTTGGCACATATTCATTACTCAGGAATGAATTGGCACCACTTTTATAAGTACCGGTACGCTGTGGTGACTTTTCGTTGAGAAGACCTCATTTCCTTGTGAAGAGCTACTTCTTGTTGGCTTGAGAGAAAGATCTTTAATTTGACGACAAATGAAAACACGACACTAATTAAATTGAGTTTCCTGGCTGCAGTGCTAACACTAGTATCAAGTGATGTTTTTAGGGTAGATTTTTTTTTCCGTGTTTGCCCTAGAGAAACCTAAGCACGCGTCGCTTCGAGGATTGCAAACACTCTTTCCATCCGGTCTTGAATATTGAAGGGCGATGGAGTTTTGATTTTATAATCCTGAAATCTCTCGTCGTGAAAAGCGCATTTTAACTTGTCCTAGGGATGGTGTATTGTGAGAGGAGGGACTAAAGATCCTATTGTTATGGCATGGTACTTTACTAAGTGACATGGTGAAGTCATAGCGTTCTATCAGCGCGCACCCTCTATATTATTTTCTCCTACCCTTTCTGTACCACAACCACTTGAAGCTATTCCTGGTTTCTATTGTCGCTGTCGCTGTCGCTATCGCGACTATACTATTTTACGATTACTATAAACTCTTAGTTTATAGACTATTTAACTTGAAGGTGTTTTTCTCTTTACTCTCTAGGGCTAGGGTTAAGTCTTTACCCCTCGGGTTAGAGTTAGTTAGATAAGTTATTTTTCAAGTTTTTAAAGCTAGCTTACTTTACTTTTTCTAGATTTATTATTTAAGTTACCTAGGTATTAGTTTAAAATATAAAATTCTAAAATCTTATATAGATAAAATAGAACGGGTTTTAAAATAAACCTATCTAATTAACTCTAACCTAAGAGGTAAAGACTGAACCCTAGCCCTAGAGAGTAATATTATAAGGGCGATTAATTAAAAGTAAGAGACATAACAGTATTTTAATAAGGTTCTAAGTTCAATCTCTAGAGGGAATACTTCAAGTTCACGACTTCACTTAGTTAAAGTACCATGCCACATAACAATGAGGTAAAAGATATCATTCAAGTCAGGACGAATAATAAGAGAGTAAATGAACTAGAGTCACCTTTAGCAGATGACGTATAAGCCGAATAGGAAAATCGAAAAAGCAGGATTTGCCTACGAATGTCGAGATGGTATTATTCTGCTCTATGGAAAACCTCTGAGTGATGCCGACAGTGACGAGGATGAGGACTCAACTCAGCCCATACTAACCTTAGCTATATCCTAGCACCAGCTATTTACTAGAAACTAAAACCCGATGGAAGGAAGCTTTTAGGAGGGAACGAAGTGGTGAAATTCTCAGAATCGACGGTAACTTTCTAAACGACAGTAGAAAAGTTAAGCCTTCCTTTCCATACAACCTCTTTAGTATTCTAGAGAGCCCGGCTACTCATTCAATACATTTGTCAGACTCTTCCAAAAGAAGTATAATCTTACATCCACCCTAAAAGATCCAAGGAGAAGAGGACTTGCAATATCGGGGGGAAGATTTGCCTTACAGTCAAGGGTGTCAATTTTTCCATCACTGCACTGCCAATTTTATGTTTCCCTTGACAGAAAAAACCAAACCAAACACGAAACCATTTTCGGCGCCCTCCAAGCCTAAAATTTGCATCAATGTTAAGCATGAACACAATGCGAAGTAAAAAGGGGATCGACGCATCCCTAAGATCCTTGACGATCATGATTCATTTCCAATGTTTCACCTACGCAAAACCTACGCAAGTCCAGTGTACGGTACGGTAAATCACAGTTACGAAAGTGGGTAATATCATCAATGCATAAATACTGCCCCACCAGTTAAGACAGGGGAAACTAGATTGTCGAGAAAAATGGTTGAGAGTTCTGGCGAGGAGAATTTACTTTGGAGAGTAGCATGTGCTTTGAGGGATAGGATGTAGGCGGAGAGGAAGAGTTGTAGAATAATGGGTTTCGTGGGATATTTTGTAAAGTATTTTATTTTCTAGCTTTTGTAATATATTCTAATATATAATATATATAAAATGCATAATATCTTTCCACACACCACAGGAGGATATTCCAATCCATCTAATACACACGACCGCACGACCATGCGACAAAAGACTCCCCTTTCCCCTCGTCTAAAAAAGGCGAGCGACGATAGAGAAAGAGCGATCCGTCCAGTCCATCCCCAAAAACTCATAAGACATAATACCACAAACACAAACACAAAAACAAATTCGCAAGAAACAACAAAAGGAAAAATGATCGCTCGCTCAAGATGGATAGCGGCACATTTACACAAGAGAAAAAAAGAATAACTCCAATCCCCATCCAAACCCAATATCCTTCCCTTCCCAAAAGCAGCCAAGAAAGCGAAAAGAAAAAGAGAAATCTACCTCCTCAAACTCCTCTCCGCCTCCCCTCCACCCTCCCACGGTACCTCCCTAACACTAACCCTCGCATCCCCCCTCTCCCCTCCTCCCTTCCCCTTCCTCCAATCCATCTTCTCCAATCCCATCCGACTCAATCTCCGATTCAACTTCTCACCTTTACTATTCCCACCATTCCCACCACTCCCACTCTCCCGACTATTCCCACTCCCCCGACTATCCTTACTATCCTGACTCTCCTGACTCCTACTACTAGTCTGCCCCGCACTCCCCCTCTCGAAATCACTCTCGCTCCCCGCATGGCAGCGCGCAGAATAGGTCGAGGTGGGGGAGTATATGTATTCACCATCCACATACAACGCTTCCGAGACGAAGGTGGAGCGTCGATTGCGCTTCTTCGTGTATCGCTGTTCGAGACGGAAGAGTTCGAGTTTTTGCTGGATGAGGTCGAGGAGGTTCATTTTTCGTAGCTTTTGATTTTGTTTCTGGTGTGGTGAGGGGTGAGGTGAGGTGAGATACCGGTAGGGAGGTAATTTCGGAGCTTGAGCTTTGGCGTGAGAGGTATGCGAGTTGCGGAGGCTTGGAGTGCGGAATTGGATGTTTATTTCGAAAGAGTGGCAGAAGAGATGGTGATACGAGAGTCTCGAGAAATCTGTAACGAGAGTTGAAAAGGGTGGTTGGTTGGTCTTCGTCCGTCGAAGTATGAAATTCGTAGGTAGGGGGTAAAAATGTCTTGAAGCACTGTACAACGCTCAAGCAAGGGTTTCTTCTCCAATTAAATGGTACCTCAATATTCGTCGCGTAAATCGCAATATCAAACAATTTCTTCAAACAGAAAAAGTCTCTCAAGGTTGGGGATGCAAAAGAATGAAGAAAGAAGGATGTTGGAAGTCCCCATCGAACGATAAGGAAAACCTAAACCCCCCTCCCCCCCAGAATTTGACGTTTCCCACTTCCAGGCCTGCCAAGAAACCCCCAGGTCTCCAAGAGGCTGGAATACCTCCCAACAGTGGGCTGTAAGTGGGCAATGGTGGCAGTTGATGGGCACTCCAGGCGGGTTTTAGCCCACTTTAGGGGCCCCTGGGCCAGGCTAATGGGTGGTGCATAGTGGAACGCGGGAGACGATCCCATCTTGACACATTTCCCGCCGTCCGTGGGCCCGTTAGTGCTGTGAATGGTGTGAATGGCATGTCCACTGTGCGCCATAGGCCCGCTTAGGGGTGCCCCCGAGGGGCGTTCCTGAGCAACCATGCCTGGGGTGGAGGGGCGACACGTTTTCGCTACACGAGGGAAAAGGGGAGGCCATTTGTTGAACCATGGAAGTTGAACAAGATTCGAAGGCTTCTTTCGAATCAAAAATATAATAAAACATAAAGCAAAGAAACAGAACGAGGAAAAGCACGAACAAAAATGGATCAATGGCACGAAAGATGGATTCTAAAGGATCTTAGCGGTAAACGGTGTACCGCAAACCCGGGGAAAATGTCGCTACGCCACGGCCTGCGAAGGGCCACGAAAAGATAAGAATAACCAAGATACGGTACGGAGAGTATCTCTCACCAACAACGAGTACGTCGAGTACAACATGCTAGTAACTCGCCAAGTTGGGGATGTAACAAACCACTTTCGTTCCTCAATTCGTGGAACCCAATTCGTCGATTCGAGAAGAGCTTGATGCAAGGCATCCCTAAGTCGTACATTATTCAAAAGATTTTCCCTTCCTCGCCGCAGCCACCAACGCTACGCCTGCTATGGTGTACATGATCTTCAGAAGCTTCCAACAGAAGGAATATTGCGGGGGTATTTCGCTATTTCATCAACGTTTCAATGGAAGATTTTTCTCATCCTCAACTTGGTCATCGATGAGAATCTCGCGCTCCTCGCCGTCTTCATCAAATAGAGTTTCTTGAGCTGGGAATTGTTAGTAAATCAAGTCAAAAGAAGTAGGGAGGGGAGGTGAACTTACCACTCCAAAGCTCCGAGTACACACCACCAGTATCAATCAGATCTCGGTGTGTACCACTCTCGGCCACGTGCCCCTCCTTCAAGACAATGATCATGTCACTGTCATAAATTGTTCGCAATCGATGTGCCACAAAGACACTCGTTCTCGATTTCTCCTTCAGAATGCTGTTGATGTTCGCCATCAATGCTTGCTCGGTATGTGTATCCAACGCAGAAGTAGCCTCATCAAAGAAGAGTAAAGGAGGATCCTTCAAGATCAACCTCGACACGGCCAGGCGTTGTTTTTCTCCTCCTGATATCATCATACCTCTCTCTCCGACCATGGTATTGTATCCGTCAGGGAATTTGGAGATCGTATCATGGATCTTTGCTCTTTGCGCAGCGGCAATAACTTTCTCGTGCGAAGCACTCATATCACCGTATCGAATGTTATGCTCAATCGACTCGTTGAACAAGGGTGTATCTTGTGGTACAACCCCAATAGCCTTTCTCAAAGATTCCAAGGAAACATCTCGGATATCCTGACCGTCGATGAGAATTCGCCCCTCCTGAACATCATAAAAGCGGAACAACAGCCGCAGTATTGTAGACTTTCCACATCCACTTGGTCCAACGACAGCAATTTTCTTGCCAGCAGGAATCGTGAAACTCAAGTTCTTGAGAATAGGGCGGTCTGCGTGATATCCAAAACTCACATTCTCAAACTTGATTTCACCACCCTTGGTAAGTTGCAATGGTTTCGCATTTGGCGACTCCTTGATGGATACATTGACTTTCTGGAGGTTGAAGAGTGTTTCCATATCAAGTAGAGCCTGTCGTAGCTCTCGATACACAGACCCGAGGAAGTTTAGGGGAACTGAGAGTTGAAAGACAAGTTGATTAACCATGACAAGGTCACCCACAGTCAGTGTTCCTTTGGCGACGCCGTCTGCTGCGAGGTACATCATGGCCGTGAGGGCGCTTGAAAATATCAAATTTTGGCCCGTGTTCAGAAATGCCAGAGATGTCGCCACTTTAATGCCGGATCTCTCGTAGTCTTTCAGGGCGTCGTCATATCTGCCCACCTCGTATTTCTCGTTGTTGAAGTATTTGACGGCTTCATAATTTATCAGCGAGTCGACGGCCACCGTAGATCCCCTGTTATCGGCAGCATTAACTTGTCTTCGAAATTTGGTTCTCCAAGCAGTGGTCCAAATTGTAAAGGCTGTATATCCCACCATCGTAAGACTGGTGATGGCAGCGAACTTGAGTCCATACTGGTAAGTCAAAATGCCGCATACCATGGAGATTTCCAGAGCCGTAGGTAAAATGTGAAAGACCATGGAACTGAGCAAGAAATTGATTCCTTTGCTTCCTCGATCAATAGCCTTTGTGAGTCCACCAGTTTGTTTGCTGAGGTGAAAATTCAAGTCCAGCCGTAGCAAATGATCAAACACATCTCGAGCCACACTTCGAATAGCCTTGTACGAAACACTCGCAAAGACGGCATTCCTGGCTTCCTGGAAAAGCGTAGCTCCAATTCGAGTAATTCCGTATGCCAAAATCATTGAACCAGCAACCGTTGTTGCCGTACCACCCACGGCCACGAAATCGACGTTCATGGAGTCGACAATGCTCTTGAAGTAAAACGGCACCTGGACATTGAGCAATTTCGCGCCCACCAGCAGAAAAACCGAAACCCCAACCCGAACCCGAGTTCCCAAGTTATCCTTTGGCCATAGATATTGTGCCATCTCTTTCATGATTGCCCAATCCGCTTTTCGCTGTTCCGAGACGGTCTTCTCCTGCATTCCCAAAGCCAGAGGGTCTTTCCGTGGAGGCGGTGCCTTGCGAGCGGTTTCTGGCACTGCCTTGGGCACATTTTCCGTCGCTTTTGGTTTGGGGAGAGACTGACTCTGGATCGGAGAGGCTTTGGGGTCGTCTCGGAGGAATTGGGTGGTTTTGGTGAACAAACGGAGACCTATTGGTGAGGTCTGCCATGGTTGGCGGTTGAGCTTCCGGGTAGCTCTTGTGTTGAAGCATCGAGCTTTGCCCAGAGTATTCAGAAACATCTTGACGGTCCTTCTGTTGTTATCGTCCTAGAGACGTGAGATCTTCTACCCGCATGGTTCTCTCAACGCATAGAGGAGGTGTTTTGGGTATTTTGGAGGGGTAGCTATTCGGCGAGCGGAGCGCTCGGTTTCTGAGGTCGGCAACCTGCAGATTCTGGTTTTTGTTTCGCAAACGAAGCTCTTGAGTTTTGCAAAGAGCAGCTCGAGTAGTCGGTATTTTGTGCAGAGGTGTTGTAGAAGAATTGGTGGACTTGGAGCTCTTGAAGGTGTGAAGTTGCTCACACATTACGCAATTCGGGAGAAATTCGCGACCAGGCCTCACCTCTCCGCCTCTCAAGGTTCAAAGCTTGGATGAGGCCGAAAGAGCTCAACCTCTCCCAATCACCCACATCTCCAGCTTCAAAAGCAGCAATGCGCGGACACTTACCGCTGAATGGAGCTGCTCGAGGGGTTCGACAGTTTCGAAATTCCCATATCAGGAGTTCAGGTCGTCGAGCTATTCAAATCAGCGCAACGCCCACTACCGAAACTCCCATACTTGGTGGCGATGCATTGAGTTCAATTGAAGCGTCTACAGACCCTGCAGGTACGTCGTCCTCTTTATTCAATCTTTTGCGCAATTTCTGACAGAAGCCGACGTTTAGATGCCAAATTCGAGGTTCTGGGGGCGCCATATTCTCTTCTCTCCGTCTCGCTATCCGCATCACAAAAGTTATATACAAGGAGGGGAACATTAGTAGGACTCAGCGGGAAATCCGAAAATGTATGCAAACTCTCAATCCATTTCAACAAGAAGAACTCAAGACTCCTGGCTAACAAGCCATCCAGGCACAATCCACGTTATCCATCCTAGAACCCTTTCGACGAGCCGCGCTTGGCATACCTTTCCTATATCAACGAATCTCCTCTACCAGTCCCATAACGGCCTTAATTTCCACAAAATCACCACTTACTTCTTTCACTGTATTACATCTCAATGGGACCATAGACTGGATGGTGGCGCAAAGAAAAGCATTGCTAGCTTGGACAGGACACACGCTCTCCGTCTCCCCAACTGCGAATCGAGGAATGAGTCTTGCACATTGGGGTAATACAGAAGTCACAGGCAGAGGTCTTGTAGCATTAGCAGGCCCAGGGCAGATATACCAAGTCACACTAAAACCAGGCGAGCAATACGTCGCACACCCAGGAAATGTCGTCGCATACACCATTACACAAAACCCACCTCTACCATACCGACTAAAATCCTCAAGTTTAAGATTCCAAGTCCCGGATCTGGGGTTCACCTCTCTCCTTTCAAATATCAAGTTCTTCCGGGTGATGAAGCAGACGGATACATGGCGGGGTATCACGAAATTCCTCTTTACTCTGCGAACGGCTGCGCGTAGAACGATTTGGGGTGATCGATTATTCCTGCAATTCCATGGACCAACTACGATTCTGGTTTCCTCGCGAGCTTCGAGGATTAGTGATGTCCTTACATCAAGGGATGTTAATGAGATTGCAGATTCACCTCCTGGAGCAGTACAATCTGCAGTGACCCTCTTGAGGAAATCGCAAGAGAGCGAAACGACTTCTGGAAAACAAGTTACTCATACCCCGACTGGTTTCCATACGGCGGAAGTGAGAAAGGATGGGAAAGTGAAGTTTGGCGAGGTTGAGGATTTGAAGGCTTTTGTAAAATAGGGTATACCTTGGGGAAAGGAATGGGAAATGTAATAATATTACGATGATTCTTTCGGACGGAAATTCTGAAGTGATGTCGTGAGTTTATCTTGGAAGGGGATTCAAGACGGAAAAAATAAAGACTTATTTTTGAGACGACGACATATACTATATAGTTTGACGAGAGTCACACCCCTATCTTCTAACGTGGTAATGAATTCTACAGTACCAATTCTAGTGAGGTAGAATTCTAGATCTTTTTTTTCATTTAGCTTAGCCTCTTTCGAGGAAAGCTATATTATATAAAGCGTAACTAAGTTTTATATTATTCCTTTTCCAGATCTTCTACTAAGTTTATTCCTCTCTAGATTTTCTAGAAAGAAAGGTAGTAAAGAAGTATCTTACTCGCTTCTTAAATATACTATAATATGAACTCTATATAGTAGAGTTTCTTAGTAATTTTATTAGGATATATGTTATATTAACTTCTATAACTAGTTTTATTTTAGATACTTTTATTATAGAAGAGATTTAATTACTAAAAATAGTAGAAATAGAAAGTAATAATCTACTATATACTTTACTTAATACTTTGCTTTTAAAAATTAGTAAAAGAAACTTATTTCGCTAATAGATAATTATTATATTAGACTAGTTTTTATTATATAGTTTATAGAACTATAAATAGTAAGGAAAAGTTATATAAAATAGGTTATTTCTTTTAGTTTATAAACTTTTAACGTGTATTTTAGAGTTCCTTAACACAAAGGATGTAAGAATTATACAAAAATGTAAGCTATAGATCTATAATCACGTTCGTAAAACTATACGATAAAACCAACCAGAGGCAACAGCTGGGATCACCAATACCGGTAGTATACATTTGTCAGCTGAATGAGGCTACTTTTCAAGTCAGCCTCGACATTACCACGTTAGGCTGACGTCAGAAACAGATCAACTTATACGAAATTTCGCTCTTCGGTCCTACCTAAAAGTGAGATAAGAATCATAAGACGTAGAATAAAACTTCGATCCAAGAACATAGTCTACAAGGATCTATATCCCGGAGAAAGCCGAGAGCCAGAAAAATGCTTATACGTGTATCCAGGTTTTTTTGTCGCTGCTTTCGCTCTTTTCTTTGGTGTTTTGGAGGAAGGCCGTGGAGTACGGAGATAAATCATATTGCCGGCGGGATATTGAGGATCTTTATCTGGTGGATTTAAGATGAGGTGGGGATTACTATCATTTAAATTTTTCTTTCTCCCGTGGAATATGGGTTATTCCCACGGAGTTAGAAATATGTCTTTTCATACTCGTATTATCCGTAGTAAGACGTTCGTTGGGTTGGACGGGTGGAGAATTTTTGAATGGTGAAACTACCTAGACTACCTAGATAGGTAATCTTATCTCGGTTTCAATTTACTAGATCAGATTTGAGTGGTTTTTGAACACTTCATGTGTTAAAGGGACCTCTTGGGAAGAACTGTATCTTCTTGGGGTCTCGACAGAGCCTCAAAACCGAAGCTTTTAGATTCCCGAGCTCAAAACTCGCCCAGTCTAACTGATTTCTCCCCAACATTACAACAAGTAAATAGAAGAATCTCAATACTACATAGATCTCCTATGCGGTGTACTTGAATCTTTTGAAAAATCCATTAATCCTTGCAGCCTTATAAGATTACCCATTATTTACGAACAAGACCCCTCGGCCTTGACTTAGTGCCGAGCCAGCCCCGATGCGCGAGACCGAATCAACTGCTCTGGGGTATGGGGATCGTCAACTCCTCTCACTGGTTGAACCTGCTTCTGTATTTCAAACAAAAATACTAAAACGGTCAACAGTCAAGGTTACGGACGGCACGAGCTGTGTTCACTACTAAATGACCGATACCTCCTCATCCCCGTTCGTAGGTTTTTGGTGGATCACGCCAGTGCTCTCAGACGACCAGAAGTAGATATAAGATTTCCTTCGCTGCTGTGTCACCTACACCATCGCCAGTATCACGACTTCTTTGAGAGACGACACTCATAAACGGCAAAAAGGATCCCCTGATCACGTAAACCTCACTCCTTACGTGGATTACCTCGAAGCCACCAACTAGTACCTATCACTTTTTCGTATCAACGCCACCAACAAGGACTTTTCTCACCTCCATGGCAGCAAACGACAAATCCTCAAACTCTTCCATACTTTTAGAGGGCAAAATGACGGAGAAGAACAACAAGATTCCTTTTGAGGACAGCGAGATGGACACAGCACGGAACTCTGACGAGCCTCCTCTAGCGAAATTGGGGAGCCAAAATAAGGAGACGGGAGCTAATATTTTCCCTGAAGGGACTGCGGAGGCGGAAGCTGATCTTGAGAGAGGGGGAGCGATTCCGAAAAGTACACCTGTTTTGGGAGGTGTGAATCCGGCTGATTTCCCGGATGGAGGGATGGAAGCGTGGCTGGTTGTTGCCGGGGGATGGTGTTGTTTGTTTACTTCTTTTGGGTGGATTAATTGCATTGGTACCTCCTAACCTATCCTTTACTCGACCTTGCTTGATTTCGAGGACTGACAAAAACTACAGGTCTCTTCCAAGAATATTATCAAAATAACTTGTTGCAGGAATACGATTCAAGTACCATTTCTTGGATCACCTCGATAGAAGTCTTCATGATGTTCCTTGGTGGACCCATCTTTGGAAAAGTCTTTGACAATTACGGTCCTCGATGGCTTTTATTGGGTGGAACTGTGGCTCATGTCTTTGGATTGATGATGACGAGTTTGTCTACTCAGTATTACCAGTTTGTTCTTGCGCAGGGAATCTGTAGTTCCATTGGAGCTAGTGCTATCTTTTACTCCGCTATGAGTTCAGTTGGCACTTGGTTCTTCAAAAACCGTGCGGCATCTTTTGGTGTTATGGCTTCGGGATCTTCTTTGGGCGGTGTGATTCTACCGTAAGTCCTCCATACGCTTGAGGGGTTCAAGTTTTGATCCACTGACACTATTGTTTAGTATCTTCGTCTCAAAGCTCATTCCCCAAATTGGATTCCCATGGACGATGCGAGCATGCGCTTTCTTCATCCTCGGAATGCTAATCATTGCAAACTTGACCGTCAAATCCAGACTGACTCCTATCCCCAAGAAGCTTGAACTGTTGGAGTTTATTCGACCGCTCAAGGAGCCTGCTTATGCATTGACCTGCTTCGCTTCATTCTTATTTTTCTTCGGGACTTTCTTACCTTTCGGCTATTTACCTGTTTAGTAAGTGCCCAATAATATATATTGATCCCAATCCATTCTAACAAAATCTTCAGCGCACAAGCACATGGAATGTCAGCCAGTCTCTCCATCTACCTAATCTCCATCCTCAACGCCGCCTCGTAAGTCCCCTCAACCCCAAGCTCCTTCCCGAACATAAATCCTAACACCCCCCACAGCATCTTCGGTCGCATCCTCCCCGGAATCCTAGCCGATCGCATCGGCCGGTACAACACGATGATCCTCACCACCCTCTTCTCCGCCATCATCGTCCTAGCCCTCTGGCTCCCCTCCCACAGCAACGCACCCATCATCGTCTTCTGCGTCCTCTACGGCTTCTCCTCAGGCGCCTTCGTATCCATGAGTCCGGCTGTCCTCGCTCAAATCTCTCCCATCCGTGAGATTGGCGTGCGGACCGGGACCTTCTTTTTATTCGTTGCCTTTGCTGGGTTGACGGGGAATCCTATTGGTGGTGCGTTGTTGCGGAATGGTGGGCTGGATTTCACGCGGTTGCAGATCTTTTGTGGGTGTACTATGGCTGCGTCGGTGCCGTTTTATGTTGCGGCTAGGTGGGTGCAGGTTGGGTTCAAGCTTAAGGTTATATAGGGGGGTTTTGAAAGGGCTGAGAGGGGGGGAAGTGATCTCTTGCAAGTTGAGAGTATGCTGATATTCATAGTCTTTGCCTGAATTTTGCTGCATTATTAATGTTTTTTTAGAGGGAGTTTGTCTAGCTTAGGTATTAAAGCTATTTTGGGGTTGGGTATACAGAGGGCATATGGATAGATTATCTCACTACTCACGTTGTAATTAGAAAAAGTACATGTATATCATATTACCTCAATCATTTCTTATAGATGC
The DNA here is from genome assembly GCA_001399465.1 of Hymenoscyphus scutula. Lineage (NCBI taxonomy): Eukaryota > Fungi > Ascomycota > Leotiomycetes > Helotiales > Helotiaceae > Hymenoscyphus > Hymenoscyphus scutula. Next base: position 98,365 of record LKTO01000112.1, on the reverse strand, counting down.
TGGACTCTAGAATCTAACTTGATACTTCATCTAGAGTTAGACCAAAGGAGGTACCGAGAGCAAGAAAATATATTTAAAACACGATGCCGGCTGTGTGGTGTAATGCATAAAAAGTAGAGGAGGTTCAAGTACACAAAACTTATGTGACATAAGACCTCCGAGCCGAGGAAGCGAAAATAGAAAGTAGAAAATCAAATTAAAGACCGAGATAGTGAGCAAGAGATAAAACGAGAAAGGATACAAGAACCAGAGAATAAAAAGTTAAAATCTTGACCCGGTGATTTGAATATCAGGCCACGGATAAATGACAGCCTAGTATTTGTGAACAAAGACAAAGAATGTAGGATTTGAAAGCTTGAAAAAAACACATTAATTCCCTCATCCTAGAACAAATGAGATAATATTAAGATATCCCAAAAGAGGCTTTTACCTACCAAATTACCCATCCCACACCATCCATTCACCCCCAAGAAACAATATCACAATTCAACCTCTCTCATCCCACCTAGAGGTTTCTGTTCCCCAACCTTCTGCTCCAAACTCCCCTTCTTATCCTTCGCCACCAGAAGATAATCATCAACAATCAACTTAGCGACATTCATCCCCATCAACGCATTAGTTTCCATAGTAGAAATGAAAGAATCCATCCCACTCGTATAGTAAAACCCCTTTGCTAATTCCGTTTCCTCAAACGTGACGCGTGGGTATTCGTAAGGATAGGAGTGCCATACATGGGGATGGTACCATGTTATTGCATCGCCGCTTTCCATTGTGATGGTGCTGAGATTTTTGGGCACTGTTTGGATGTTAGTTATGTACTTGGATTAGGAGAAGAAAGGGTTGGGCTGATCGGGATGGCTCGAAGCCTTGACGTACTTGAGACATTGAAAAGACCTGAGAGGAACTCGGAGGTGACTGGTTTGGGCGAGAAAATCTTGTAAAGATTTTCTTTCTCCAATGTCTTTGGATTTATGACTGTACGTAGGGTACTGATGCTGAAAAACCCCGCTTTTCCGACACCCTCTTCTGGGTTGGCTGGAACTTCATCAGGAGGAAGTGTAGTAAGAATCGTGGTAGGAATATCAGCACCCGGTGGTAAATTGAAGAAATCCCGACTGAATGTAAGATAAGGTGTAGTAAAAAGAGTGACATGTAGTGAAACATAAGGAATCGTATCAGGCGTCTTCTTCAAGATTCCTTCTTCGATGTTGATTTTTGAGTATTGGTATGGTGCTGCGAGGACAACTGTATCAAAATCCTTGTTTTGGTGGGTGGTTTCAGAGTTGACATCGACAGAGGTAGTTTGGACACTGTATTTTCCTTTACTTTTTGTGATGGCGTTTACGGTGCTGTTCAGGTGCACGGTAGCATTGGAGGCTTTCACCATGCCGTCGAAGATTTGCCAGTTACCGCCTTGGACGGCCATGGCTCCTTCGATGGCCATGCAGACCATGGTTTCGAGACCGTGGATAAGGCCGAGGTTTTGGCCGTAATTGACTCGTGTACTTGCTTGAATGATGTCTGTGGTAAATGGTCCAGAGATCTATTCAAATTAGCATTCGCTTACAACGTAAACAAGAGTTGAGAACTCACTCCATTCTTTGCAAGATATTGCTCCCCCGTCATCGAAGTCACAGAAATTAAATCTAGATCCTGAGCTCTGTCTGACAACGATCTAAAAGGAAAGAACGGTGGTGTGTAAAGCTGCTTAAACCTCCCAACAACAGCCTGCATCAAACGATGAGTTTTAATAGGAGCCAGGCCATATTTCCAAAGTAACTTTGCGGTATCCCACCATTCGTGGCCACTGTCTTCCATCGTATGCACGAAAGTCTCGCCATTCCAGATTCCGAGGAGGTCATGGAATTCCGTTTCTGCTCGCTCGGCACCCAGACCGAATTTTGCGGTTGCATTTTTGAGAATCTCATTGGTTTCGACAAAGATACTTCCTCCGAGCTCGACTGGTTCGAGGGAATTCCCGAAGGCATTTACTGTTGTTGTTCGTCCTCCAATGTACGACTCTTTTTCAAAGACGGTGATTTCGATGTCCACTCCGGACTCAGCAGCAAATTGTTGGAGATAGTAAGCGGTTGAAGAGCCACCAGCACCGGCACCTATTATTTATTAGTTGGCCGTAGGGAAACTTCGACCCCGAGTTTTTGTTTACTACACTTGTATCTGCACTTGCAATTACAAAATTTGCGGTATGAATGTATAAAGAGGAATATAAAAAGCTCGAGATATTTGATATCTTTCTTCTGATGGAGTGCACCTTCCGTGATTCCGGTATCAACACCCTCCGTGGCAATAGCATTTACATTCCACAATAAAAACACAGATATACGTGTGTAAAAAACCCGAGAATAACACAGAAAAACTTGCACTGAAACAATTTACAAGAAGGTCAAGATATAAAGAGATAAAAAGAGACAAAAAAAGAGAGAAAAGACGAACCTATAATGGCAACATTCTTGACGTTGGACACACGGGTATCTTGAGATACAAATGTAGCTGCAAAGGCTGTAAAGGGCCACACAAACCCCAAACCCTGACCACAGAGAATCGAGACAATGACGAGGTTCCAGCCTGCAGACATCTTGGCTTTGAGATTTCTGATAGATGGTGTTTTGTTGATGAAATGATCAGGCTGACGAGATGTCGTGAGAGTTGATAGAGGAGCCGCAGCCTTGCGCACGAGGCTAATCTCGGCCGCCGTATGTATATTTGATGTTGCCTCGCGCTTCCATTCGCGTCTGGAAAAAAGTGTCGCGCAGATTGAGGAATTTTGTCATCGCTGCTCTCCGTATCCAAATTCCCAAAATCACCCAGTCAAGAGTTCTATTCTTGTCAATATGTCTGCTGCGCAGCTTCTCAACCCAAAAGCCGAGTCGAGGGTGCGTTGAAATGCGGTCGAGAGAAAGATTCATTTACTGACCTTGCCTAGCGGAGGGGAGAAGCTCTGAGCGTCAACATCAGCGCTGGAGAAGGTCTGCAGGATGTCCTCAAGTCAAACTTGGGTCCTTTGGGGACGATCAAGATGTTTGTGCCACTATTCCCACTTTCTGTGGCTCTAGCTAACCGGTGGTAATAGGTTGGTTGACGGAGCAGGCGCTGTATGCAACCCACCAAGAATTCAAACTTCCCTTCTAAACACTTTCTAACTTGTGATCTTTTGCAGATCAAGCTTACGAAAGATGGAAATGTCCTACTACGAGAAATGCAAATCCAAAACCCTACGGCCGTGATGATTGCGAGAGCTGCGACTGCTCAGGATGATATCTGCGGTGACGGAACCACATCTGTTGTGCTGCTTGTGGGCGAGCTCTTGAAGCAGGCGAATCGATATATCTCCGAGGGGTTACATCCAAGAATAATCACTGATGGTTACGAAATTGCAAAGACTGAGTCGTTGAAGGTACGGAATACTCATACACCACTCAGAACAAGGTTGACTAATACCTCCACCTTCAGTTCCTAGATTCTTTCAAACTTGAGAAAGAGGTTGACCGAGAATTGCTATTATGCGTAGCCCGAACATCCCTTTCCACAAAACTCAACCACTCCCTCGCCGAAAAGCTCACCCCCGATATCGTCGATGCCGTCCTCTCCATCTATCAAGCTCCAGCAAAGCCCGATTTACATATGATTGAAATCATGAAGATGCAACACCGAACTGCCTCCGAGACACAGCTCATCCGAGGACTCGCTTTGGATCATGGCGCCAGACATCCTGATATGCCAAAGAGAGTGGAGAATGCGTTTATCCTTTCTATCAATGTCAGTTTAGAGTACGAGAAGTCCGAAATCAACTCTGGGTTCTACTACTCCAGTGCTGATCAAAGAGACAAACTCGTTGAGAGTGAGAGAAAATTTGTGGATGCTAAGCTACGAAAAATTGTGGAGTTGAAGAATGAAGTTTGTGGTGGGGACCCAAAGAAGGGTTTTGTTATCATCAATCAGAAGGGTATCGATCCTCTGTCCCTGGACGTCTTGGTCAAGAACGGAATTTTTGCCCTGAGAAGAGCGAAGCGACGCAACATGGAGAGATTGCAATTAGTCTGTGGTGGTACTGCACAAAACAGTGTTGATGATCTCTCACCCGAGATTCTCGGATGGGCCGGTTTGGTCTACGAGAACCAGCTAGGCGAGGAGAAGTATACTTTCATCGAGGATGTCAAGGAGCCAAAATCCGTCACCATTCTCATCAAGGGTCCAAACTCTCACACCATCACACAAATTTCCGATGCTGTCCGAGATGGTCTCCGAAGTGTTTACAACATGATTGTGGACAAGAGTGTTGTTCCTGGAGCTGGAGCTTTCCAGGTTGCCTGTGCGGCACACCTAAATAGCGAGGCTTTCCGCAAGACAGTCAAGGGTAAGGCGAAGTGGGGTGTTCAGGCTTTTGCTGATGCTCTTCTTGTTATCCCAAAAACTTTGGCTGCGAATGCTGGACATGATATTCAGGATGCTCGTAAGACTTTACAAATCCGAATCCATGTAACAAATTCTTACTAATTCTTTAATAGTTGCAAGTCTCCAAGACGAACAAGCAGAAGGAAACATCGTGGGTCTCGACCTCAAGACTGGCCAACCTATGGACCCAGTTTTGGAGGGTGTCTACGATTCCTTCCGTGTTTTACGAAATGCTATTGCATCTAGTTCGGGTATTGCGTCAAATCTTCTTCTCTGCGATGAGATGTTGAAGGCGAGACAAATGGGTCGTCAAGGTGGACCAGGACCGGGAATGGATGATTAGATTCTGTGATTTTTGTGATGGCATGGGTTCTCTCCCTCCTGGTACTGAGCATAATTTGTACAACACTTCATCTTGTATGAAAATTTACAGCTAGCATAGGCCCCCTTGCGAAGAAAAAGAATTTTGATCATATGAGAGGAAAGGGCCATTTATTGATTTGAACCTGTCGGTACTTGTAGTGTGAGTAATATATGCTCCCCCGCATTTTGGAGATCGACGGCTAGTATAAATTGCTTGCAGCAATTGCTAATATATTTAGCCGATCCGCGTATATTTTATTTCTCCCGTCTTGGTACTCGCAACTTCTTCTTTGGGATCAGTATTTGGAAGGAAATGCCTGATTTGTATTGTTTCCTTGTTGTGTGCATAAATATCAACTCAGTGGGGAAGGTGGATAGATTTTCTGAGGTACTCGGTACTTCGTATTGATGGTTAGTAATCTAGATACCTACTCTACTGAACAACGGATTTATATGATCCTTATGAACACACTTTAGCTATTGAATCTCAGCAAGTAACAAGTAACAAGTAACAGTCTTGTAGAGTACGGGAGGCAGCTAAATGGAAGTCGTAGCACGTGGTGATATCCCCCTCGCTTGGGACTTTGAGATGTACAATTAACTTAAGCACCATAATGTACTGGACACCTCAGCCTGGGTGCGTGTAACAATGTTGATTGATGGACTCGCTTGGGATTTATATAAATTGTGTACTAGCACTAAATCGTCTAAACGGGGTGTAAGTAGCTCTCCTTCGAAACTGTGAATGTGCCGCCAATTCCCATGAGCTTGGCAACGAGACGAGAGGTCGAGTGTTCTCTCCCAACCAGGTTCGTGCACCCTTTCCCTTCCCTTCACTCCTTCCTTCTCTCATTCTTTCTTAAATCAGACTTCTTTTCCTCGTTATTTTCTGTCCTGGCGACCGATAGTCAACTCAATTGCGAAATCAACCTCCTGAAAAATGCTGCGCTGCGCCCTTTGATCCCTCTCAATATCTCGTGTCCCTCAACCTCCTCGGCCGGTACGAAATACGAACACACTCCCTAAGTATCTACTCGTACCTCGAGCTCTCTCACCACGGGGAAAGGGGATTTCGACCACACAGCACAATATGCTGCGTCTGCGGCGCTACCGCGTCTTCCTCTTCTTCGCTGTTATCTTTGTGGTCCTGGTTGTGCGAGTATCAAGGAAGAGCGAATGGGCGCGCGCGGAAATCCAGCAGTTTGCGCCGCATCGACCGCATCAGGAGCCTGTGAGGGAGAAGAGTATCCCATTTACACCTTTGCCGCCCAAGGCTCCGGGTTTGCAGGCACAATGGACGCCGAGACCGCAGGTTACGAAGGAGTCGTTGGTTGGGGGGAAGGCTGGGAAGGCTGTGGAGACGAGTCCGCCGGTGGTGCTTTCTTGGACGAGGACGAGGGTTGAGGAGAAGCCAGTTGCTACGCCTGGAGCTACGGAGAAACCCAAGGCAGTTCCTGGTGATGTTTTGAAGGGTGAGGGGGTGCCGAGTGTGGTTCTGCCGGATAGAGAGGGCTCGAAGACGAATGCGAATACTCACCCAGAGGACATTCTTCCTGTAGGTCCTCCTGGTGTACTGGATGAAGCATCGATACCTTCAGAAGTTGCTTCCACCACAATCCATTGGCAAAGGCAAACCGAGCGTTACCCTGTTCCTACCGAATCTTTGATACACCTCCCCACTGGCAAGCCTGTCAAGATCCCACGAATCCAACACGACTTCGACGACGAAACGACGGATGCGAAGATATCAAGGGAGAAGAGACAGGGATTGGTGAAGCAGGAATTCCAGAGGGCATGGAAAGGATACAAAAAACACGCTTGGATGCACGATGAATTATCCCCCGTATCAGGGAAGTTCCGAGATCCTTTCTGTGGATGGGCAGCTACGCTCGTGGATACGCTGGATACTTTATGGATTATGGGATTGGAAGATGAATTTGAAGAGGCTGTCAAAGCAGTGGACCTCATAGATTTCACCACCTCTCCACGAATGGATATCCCCATGTTCGAAACCACCATTCGCTATATGGGTGGTCTGATTGCAGCTTTCGATGTGAGTGGGGGGAAATACAAGAGTTTACTGGTCAAAGCCGTAGAATTGGCTGAAGTTCTCATGGGAGCTTTTGATACTCCAAACCGGATGCCGATTTTATACTACAAATGGGCTCCGGATTTTGCTTCACAACCTCGTCGCGCCAGTACGAATTCTAATTTGGCTGAATTAGGCTCCCTTTGCATGGAATTTACGAGACTCGCCCAGTTGACTCATGATACGAGGTATTACGATGCTGTTGCACGAGTGACTGTTGCACTGTCAGAATGGCAAGATCGTGGTACTAGTCTGCCTGGTGTTTTCCCGGAGAATGTTGATGCGAGTGGGTGTAATCGGACTGTTGTACAAGAACTTGCTCTGAGTCCTGCGATTATTCCTTTTAGCGCTACTGCACTGCCAAAACAGGTTATCGAGAATGAGAAGCCAGAGCAGACCAAGGCGCCTTCTCTTGATACTCCGGCTGCTTCTGAGAAGTTGGAGAACCAAGTTATCCCTGGTCAGCCCAGTAAATCAAAGATCAAGGGCTGGGAGGAAACCCACGCAAAGCAAGATGTAAAGAAGTCGAAGAGAGAATTATCGAACCAAACCGATGTAACACCAGTAAAGCGAACACCACCACCACCACCATTATCGGGAGTATCAAGTGACCCAACGCGAATCGAACCAAAGGAGATATGTACACCACAAGGTCTAATATCAACTGGGCAAGATAAGTATTCAATGGGTGGTGGCCAAGACTCAACTTACGAGTATTTCCCCAAGGTAAGAAAATTCGGCCATACAACTCACGAACCATACTAATAGTTTTCAGCAACATCTTTTGCTAGGCGGTCTAGAAAGTGTATACAGCAAAATGTACAACAAAACCATGGGAGCAATCAAGAAACACATGCTCTATCGACCTATGGTGCCCGACAATCGGGATATCCTATTCACCGGCTCTCTTCTTGTATATGGCGCTCTTCATCTGGATATGCCCCCCTTAAACCACGAGGTTGAGCATCTCACCTGCTTCATCGGCGGCATGGTCGGGATGGGAGCCAAGATCTTCGAGCGAGAAGGTGATTTGGAGTTGGCTAAACGACTTACAGATGGCTGTGTGTGGGCGTACGAAGCCACTGCTTCGGGAATCATGCCGGAGGGAGGGATGTTGATGCCGTGTGATGACTTGGAACAATGTACCTGGAATCAAACGGATTACCATCTCAAACTTGATCCTCAGGGGAAAGATCGGGATGCCGGGGTGCTTGAGTATAAGAGGCTCAAGAAGGAGAGGTTGGAGGAGGAGGAGAGGGCGAGGGTTGAGCTTGAGAGGGCTGACATTATGAATGCGCGACTTGTGGCTCAGATACATGCTGAGCAGGATGCGGAAGCTGCGAAAGCTGAAAGTTCTGATGAAGGTGTTCATACCGCACTGCGCAGGGGGAATGCTACTGCTAGTGAGTTGAAAGGGGACGCGGAAGCATTTCTGCAGAAACGACAGGGTGAACAGGCATTTAGCGATGCGCTTGAGAGTAGCCTTGACAAGGGGAAGATTCCAGCTTCGGCGCCCAAGAGTACGACTGAAATAGAGTTGGAGAAAAAGGCGAAGCAGACGGAGGCCGAATTGAGGAGTGTGGTTCATTCTGGACGACAGGCTGAGAAACCTCTGATGGCGCTGAAACCAGAACCTACGCCGGAGTATGATCCCTCTTTGCCACCGACGCATGAGGAGTATGTTGCTTCGAGGATACGACAGGAGTCGTTGCCGCCGGGATACTTGAACATCAGGTCCAGGCAGTATATCTTGAGGTATGTTGCGACACCTCGCCTCCCTATTTTCTGAGTGCACTAACCGATGAAAAATAGACCCGAAGCCATCGAATCAGTCTGGTACATGTACCGCATCACGGGCGACCCGACCTGGCAAGATAAAGGCTGGAAGATGTTCAAGTCTGTCATCAATGCGACGTCCACTGCATACGGACATAGTGCGGTGCTGGATGTTACGTCTGTGCCCCCGTATCAGACGGATGAGATGGAGAGTTTCTGGCTGAGTGAGACTTTGAAATACTTCTACTTGTTGTATTCTACCCCGGACACGATCAGTCTGGACGATTACGTGCTGAATACTGAGGCGCATCCTTTTCGGAGACCTAAGCCGGGGGCTTGAGGGGACAGAAGGTGGTGGGAGCAGTAAAGGGGGCTTTTTTGTATATTTTGGATACGGGATTTCATTGTTAGGCGGGTCTGTTGACCAGGCGCCTTGGGAGTTACTCTTTTTGGATTATGGGGCACGATGTGTCTGGGCCATTTTTTTGAAATTCGGAAATTGCGAACGGTGCATTTACTTGTATCTTTTACTTTTGGCATAGGATGGATGGGGGGGAGGGCAGAAGTGTGTCTGGGGAAAGGAGGAAAAAAAGGCTTTGGTTTATACTTTGCATTTGAGTTGGCGTTGCCTCTTTTTGTTTGTTTCTGCGGCGGCGGCGGCGGTGGCATTTGTTGTATAGTTATATAGTATAAGTTATCTGGTATAGGTAGAGATTGAGATGAAGAATTTTATTTTTAGTTGTGTTTTTTTGTTTTCGTTCTTGGGCTTGAGTACTTAACGGGGTTGGATAATAGGTGGAGAGTAGGTAGCGGTATAAAGTAAAAAAGGTAATTAACAGTTTTACTCTCTAATTAATCGTAAATACCTCGAATACTCTCTAAATTGTAAACAGAGGTATTTCTATTAGAATAGTAGTATAAAGTTATTAAAACAGAGGTAGAACTATTATAAGGTTTATTAAATAAGAGTAAAGCTATTTGTATTACTATTTTTCTTATAGATACACCTAAAAATAATAAATATTATAGATTAACTTACTTTCTATACTAACACCTACTTTCTAAAACGCGAGTTCTATTAGTATAGTACTAAGACCTATCGATTACACTCTAATTTGTACCTGTTCGTCGCCTCTTAATATACTCTTACCTACTTAGCTCGCTTTACTATATTTTTAGTGGTAGCTTTATCCTTTTACAAAGTACTAATTCACTAGAAATTAGATGTAGATAAGTAGTAAAATAGTGAAGCTTAACTAACTGTTATACCTCTGTTTTAATAGAAGTACTCTGTAGTTATTCAAGGTATTTATAATTAATTAGAGAGTAAAACTAATAATTACTAAAGTAGAAATAAGAAGTAAACTTAAGAGTAAAATTACTTAAATAAGAGAAAAAAAGGGAAAACCTACTTAACTATATGCTATAGCTCTAAGTAGTAAAAAGAAAAGAAGAAAAAGGAACACTAGTTCTTCTAGCTTTTTAAACATTACTGAATATTTTCTAGTACTAAATCTATATTTAAATATAATCACTGTAAGCCTGCTTTTTAATAGTAAATATCTCGAATATATATTTTTCTATTAAACTCGAGGAGGATTTAGCTCAATAATAAAAAGAGCCTTTCGAACTTAACGAAACCTTAATTGCTAGTGGCGATAGCGAAGACGAGCGGAGCGCGAATCGCGTATAATAACGATATATTACTTAATATAGTATAGAGGCTTAGGTATAGGTAGTAATAATAGAGCATAAAAGAGATAGACTAACGTAATTATATAAGTTATACTTCTTTTACTTAAATCGTATATAGTATAGGTCTATAACTCTACTTATATATATTATACTTAAGCTTAACTACAATTTTTATGGTATTTATAAGGAGAATTAATAAGGAGAAACTTAAATAAGTCTATATAGTAGTAAACTAGTACGGAGATATTTTATTAGAGATTTAGAGAATTGTTATTAGGTAGGTAAAGTAGAAATAGCTTTAAAAACAGGGACTAGAACTAATAAGAATTCTCGTATAGCTTCATATACTCGAGTGAAAGTAAGGTACATGATACGTACATATAGCTATAGCTATAGCATGCGTGTATTTCTCGTCTACCGGGGGGGGGGGGGGGGGTGGACAAGTCTGTACGAAAATTCAAGTTCAATAACAAGCCAAAGTATATCATATTCAAACCTTCAAAAAATAAATGAAGACAGTTTAAGAGTCACGGATATCCTCTTTAAGAAAATTTCAACACCAACCCCCAACCCACAATCAATTTTATATAGACTCTGCCCACACTTAATCTACATTGAGTAGTACTGGGATGCCGTTTTCCCATTCATCTTTTTCATCGATCGGTTCTCTTTCAAGATTATAAGCCCGTAGAGAAGTGAAGTTGCGCCGCAAATGCAAGCAGCACCCATACATATTGAGTACCCGGTGCGATAGTACGGGGCATCGGCTGAAAGAAAGGTAAATGTAGCAATGATTCCACCAGAATTCCCGAAGCTAATCATCCAGGCAGTTCCAATGGCTTTCTCAGCATGACCATGTAAATTCATCACATACCAACATACAATGGCAGCACCGGCGGAGAACATTCCCATTGCCACAAGGCAGATTCCAGCGTACTGAGCAGAGAAGTGGTGGTGAATACTCATGAGAATTGCAAGTCCAGATATGAGTAATATGATACCGAAAGCAATAAAAGGAGAACGTAGTCCAGCTCTATCTGACATATAGGCAGTAATGAGACAGAGAGCTAATGCTGCAGCTACTGGTGGAACAGAATGAAGCTGGGTTTGAACAACCGAGTATCCGTAGCCTCTGATGATTGTGGGCGTGAAGTATGCAAATGCTGCAAGTAGGAGTCATGTTAGTAAAAGAAAGACAGGAATGAAGAAGAGGTTACCATATACTGGAACCACAAGACCTAGAACGCAATTAGCTTCTTACTTTTCTAGCAACGCAAGGTAGCGAAGACTCACATAGGTACATGATTCCACCAAGAATATTCTTTACGTCCTTGAAAAACACCAAGACGTCGCGCCCCGTGATACTTTCGCCTTTGGTTACGCCAGCTCTTGCAATTACAAACTTGCGCTCTTCTTCGCTCAACCATTGCGCATTTTCTGGAAAGTCAGCAACAAGAAAAAATGCTGCAATACCGACAAGTATTGTGAAAATTCCCTCGAGGATAAAGATCCACTGCCAGTTGTGAAATCCTTGAAGTCCGTCCATATTCGCAATAGCGCTTGCGAGCAACCCTCCAAAGGCACTAGCGAGCAGCACTGAGCACCAGTAAACTGTGAATCTTTTTTGAGACTCCTCTCGTCTGTACCAAGTACTGATGAGGTAAAAGCCTAAAAATAGTCAGGGATATACCAATAAATTAAGGGATGTTTGCACATACTCCCAGGAAATATTCCTGCCTCGGCCAAACCGAGAAAGAATCGAGTGGCGAGAAGTCCACCATATGTTGTCACTATTAATCAATCAGTTAAAGAACTCTCTTCAACTTTGTCAGACTCACCAAAGCCTTGAGCCAGCATGACAATGCCAAAAGCCAAGATACATCCCGATACTATACAAGTCAGTTTGAATATAGTGATTTGATAGGACACATACGCCACACATGTGGGCTGAACTTCTTCATCAACAAGTTGGACGGTATCTCAAAGATAATATATGGGACAAAGAATACTGCCAGGGCAATATTACGTTGCACTCCAACAAGCTCGAGGTCTTTTGGGAGGCTCATGGTCAGAGCATTGGAAATGTTGACTCTACCACCAGTGAGCGTACATTTTAAAGATTTGCAAAATGGCTCACCTATCGAGAAAAGCTGCAACATAAATTATGAAAAGCATTGGTATGAGCCGCAAGTCAATTCTTCTGACCAAAGCCCTTTCATTTGCGGAACTGATCGACGCCTCGGTAGATGACATCGCTTTTTCTGGTGGTGTTGGAGCACTGACTTCAAGTGCGGGGACATCGTCAGCGTGTATTTCCATTAGTTAAGTGTTCCCGGGTACTGACCTCGTGTCTCCGGGTCTAGGAAGTCTGTCATTGCCACCATTTTGCTTGGGTTTTTCTTTCAGAGATGAGAAGGTAGTGTGACGGTGAGACTGAAGAGTGACTGTATATAATGGTGTTGGGAAAATGGATAAATATGGGGCAGCAGCAGAGAGATGTTTAAACAAGTTTTAGTAGGGCAGTAGGAACTTGAGGTTTCTGTGACACAACATTCCTGCAGGATTTTATTGAAAATACTCCGATCACACAAATAATTCCACGTATGTGCGGGGTGTAAGAAATACGATGAAGGCTCAGCAAGTACTTGGTCTCCTGTAGCTATCGGATCCTCCGCGTGCTGTATGACCATGTGCAACTGGTACCACGGGAATGTACTTTCATGGTGCCACTAGTTTGCTGAGATACACCGCAACTACTTCATTGCAAAGGCAAGCTGAGATAACAAACCGGGCTACATTTTGTGCCACCTTCCTTATATAGAGAATCGGACTGCGCATTGTGGTGCTTCTCGGGGTGCGCCAAGGTGCAAGACACCCCTATTGGATACCAGTAAGTACAACAACATTTAGCCGAAAGCTTATCATGAGTGCCATCCCTACTGTACTACTGTACCAACCAACACTTTATGCAAGCTGAATGTGACGTTAAATTTCCTATTAGGCTCTGACATTTAAGTATTCAATTTTGTACTGTACAATGTAGTAAAAACACAAGCACGATGCAGTGGAAAGGTTCACCAATATGACATTCCTGCAAAGGATTGCCAACCAGTCGATCAAGTAATCAGCTTGGTTTACAAGAAGATGCCTGCTTTCGAAGGACACTTACCAGGTTGAAAATTGAAAGTTAAAATCGGAATTTGGTCCTTATAGCTAGTGTGAACGCCACTGATTCTAGGTATCCGCTCTTCTCCACATAGGTCCAGGGACTCCACAAAATCTGCCAATGTCAACAGCCACCAGACTTCCAGCAATCTCGCCGCCAGCGGGGCATGTTGCCTTTGGGAACGAGGAGACGCTATGGAAATGGAACGTCCTATGTGTATCCGTCTGTCTGACTACCTCCAGCATTCTGTTTGCTTTGAGAACCTACGCTCGTGTTTTCATTCGTCGAGAATGGCTGTTCGAAGATTGTACGTTCCTTGATCAAATCCGACTTCGTAACTAACGAGTTTAGACATGGCATCTCTCGCTTGGGTAAGCAGGGTTTTCCTGAAGAATTTCCAAGCTCCCTTTAATAACTCATTTGCCCGCGCTTTCAAGTTTACTGAGGTGTGGTTCTAGGGGGGTCTTGTCGCATATTGCGGCCTCATGACAACTGTCATGATGAGAAATGGTGGAGTGCACCAGTGGAATCTTACAACGCAAGAAGCACAAAGCGCTTTATTTGTATATCAGTCCACCCTTTGCTATTTCCAATACGCTGATTCTCGATACCAGTGGTTCAACATTACCTCCATTGAATATGGCATGGAGATGTTAGTCTGCAAACTCACAATCTTATGTATATATAGACGAGTTTTCTTACCGCAACGTGCGAGCGTGTTCAACATAGTTTTACGAATCTTAGAGGGAATCTTGATCGCGTTCTACATCTCCATTACGCTTGTCAAAATATTCGAATGCAAACCAAGGGCTCGAATCTGGAAACGAAATCTGCCCGGAACCTGTATCAACATCAATGCTATGTTGTCCACTAGTGGGATGTTCAATTTCACTACCGATGTTTTTATTTTATTCGTGCCCGTGAAGTCAGTGTGGAATCTGAAGATGAAAAGGGCGAGGAAGATTCGAGTTGTTTTGGTATTCACCTTTGCTTTGATGTATGTGTTTTCTTGCTGTCAAGACTCTGTTTCTAGCTTGCTAATTGCTGCAGCGCACCCGTGTTCAGCATGATAGGCTTTTTAGTCCGAGAGGAAATAAGTCATTCTCCGGACGCAACTTATAACCAACCACTCGTTCTTCTATGGGGGTATGGGAGTAATTTATTTGTATTCAACGAGCCAGATTGCTAACACATGATAGAACCGCCGAGGTCTCTACAGGGGTCATCTGTATATGTCTTCCTCCTCTTTCCGTGCTGTTTCACCGAGAGAACCAAAGCCACGGGCCAACTCAAAGTGTTCTCAACGGGGACTCGAACAAGCTGGGCTTGAGAACAAATGCATCGAAACGTAAACGAGCTTTGGGACTTGACGATGATGACCTGCTTGAATCAAACTATATTGAATTACAAGATGGAAGTACACATAAGACTGTAACGGGAAGACCCAGCTCACCACAGGTAATTGGAAGCGCTGGTGCAGATAATGATGGAACGGTTGGTACAGTGTCAATCCCTGGATCCCAGAACAAGGAGTAGTCACGAAAACACGGAGACGCGGTAGAGATATCCTGAAGACAGTTAGAATCAAAGAATTATACCAGTGATTCTTAGAGAGGAAACCCCTGAGTGTTGTACTTTTCATCCGTTTCACGACAAGGGGACCAGACAATTCAACTTTGGAGTGGAATTAATTAGTAATCTTAACTTTCATGACCCAAGCCAAGTCCATAACCAATCCTATTACCATGAATAGTGTTTTATCACTTTCTGTCTCTACTATTCCAATCCTACTCGTACATTGTAAGGAGAATCGTAAGAGGTCAATTGTAAACTTATGCCGTAGTGAAATCAAAGGACTCGATTTAAGATATAAACTTACCTTTAGCTCTTACAATATAATAGTTTAAGAGTAGTAATATATTTCGGAGATAAGGGTGAGATTGAAATCTATAGCTAGAGTGTAACTAGAGTATAGCTAAAGCTAAATTTATTCTAGCTAGAAGATAGAAATTAGCGACCTTACTAAAAGTAATATTAATAGAAAACAAGTACTCGACACGCTATAGTTTCTTAATAATAATATATAGAAAGGTTGAATAATATAGTAAAATAACTATTTCTAACTAGATAATTATATATTTATATAATATAGTTTATTAGTAAGTCGATTATATCACCGAGTCGATTACTAAAAATATATATAAAAAACGTCTATATAACTCTTATAAAAATCTATAATTCTTAATAAAAAGTAATAAAATTAAAAACTTTACTTTATTATATTATATATAAGTAATAGTAGAAATCTTAGATACTAACTAATTATAACTACTAAGTTATTAAAGAAATAATTTTTTTTAATAAATATAGAGGTAATGTTAAGCGAATCGTTAGTTATAACTAGTAAGCGTTCTAAAATTTTAAAATTACTTATTTATATAGTAATAAAGTAAATTTTTAATTTTATTAATTTTAATTAAGAATTATAGATTTTTACTAGAGTTATATAACGTTTTTCCCGGGTGAGCCGATCACCCGGGTGAGCCGATCACTTGAACACCAAAACGCGACACTCAACTTAAAATTAAAATGCCACCACTCAACCAAGCCTAACCCTCTAATGAAGAGGGTCGCATTCTTTTAGCTGTCCAAGCCTTCAATTCAGGTCATTTAAGAAGTATACGAGCTTGTGTTAAAGCCTACGACGTGCCTTATACAACCCTCTACGACCGAATACACGGAATCCCTTCGCGACGCGATACTCCTTCTAATGCTCAAAGACTCACCTCTAAAGAGGAGCTAGCTATCGTACAATATATTCTCGACCTAGACTCGCGTGGGTTCCCACCTCGGCCAGTAGCTGTTCGAGAAATGGCAGACCTTCTTCTCTCTGAACGCGACGCGCCTCTAGTAGGCAAGAATTAGACTTCTACCTTTATTAAACGTCGTACGGAGATCAAAACGAAATTCGGCCGCAAGTACGATTATAAAAGAGCGTAGTACAAAGACCCTATGGTTATTAGAGACTGGTTCAGGCTTGTACAAAATATAATTACTAAATATAGGATTGTAGAGGAGGACATATATAACTTCGACGAAGCTAGGTTTCTTATAGGGGTTATTACGACTACTAGAGTTGTTACAAGCTCGGAGTCAAGGAATTGTCTAAAGACTTCTTAGCTAGGAAATAGAGAGTAGGTTTCAATTATATAAGGTATAAACTTGTGTGGTTAGGCACTTCCTCCGTTTATCATTTTCAAGGGACAGTACTACCTCTCTGCTTAGTATAAGGACTTAGGACTTCTACAAGACTAGGTAATTACGCTAAGTGAGAATAGATAGACGACAAACGAGATTAGATTTAAGTAGATTTAGTACTTTAACAAGCATATAAAGGGTCGTATAGTTAGGCGATATAGACTCCTTGTTCTTGATGGCCACGAGTTATACATTTCAGTTCAATTTTAGTAATACTGTCAGGATAATAGTATTATTACTCTCTGTATACTACTACACTTATCTTACATCCTACAGCCTCTTAATGTTAGCTGTTTTAGCCTATTAAAGGCATTCTATGGCAAGCAGATTGAGAATCTTATTCAGGTTAGAATTCAGTATATTACTAAGCTTGAGTTCCTTCCTATATTCAAAGAGGTATTCAAAGCTGTATTTACAGAGCAGAATATCAAGAGTGGATTTCGAGCAACTAGCTTAGTTCTACACAATCCTGAGAACGTTCTTTCTCACCTTAATCTAAGACTTAAGACACTAACTCCACCTCCTATAAACAAGCTAATCTAGACCCTAAAGACGCTATAGAACGTAATAGAGCTTGAATTCTAGACTACATATCTTAAAAACTGTATCATACGACACCAAGATAGTTCTCCTACATCAATCAACAAGGCATTTAATCGGCTTGCTAAGGGGGCTCAAATTATAGTACATGGAGCTACGCTTATGAGAGCTGAAATCAAGGCGCTACAAGAGGCAAATCAGCTTAAAAAGAGGAGGGAGAGAAAGAAAAAGAGGCGCATTTACCAAGGTGGAAGTCTTACAGTTGAGGAAGGCGAGGAAATTGTTCAAAGTACTCAAACTCAGCAGGAAGAGGGTATAAATAATATACAGCGCCAGCGCTTAGAAGGCAAGCAGCGACGGTGTGGTTTATGTAATCAGGTTGGACATAATGCTCGTACATGCAAGGCACCTTAGGAATCGATTAATATGAGTAGCTAGGGTTTTTTTAATAGTGCTGTTGTAATGTATTTAAAGTTGTAGTGTTATCGCGTTTTAGTGATCGGCTCACCCGGGTGATCGGCTCACCCGGGAAAAACGTTAGACGTTTTTTATATATATATTTAGTAATCGACTTAGTAATATAATTAACTCGCTAATAGACTATATTAGATTAATAAATTTCTATTAATTAAGATTAATCTAATTAAACTAATTAATACTCTATAATAAAGTAGTTATTATTATACTCTAGTTTCTTTATCTTCTTTTTCTTCTTTTTACTCTTTTATTTAGTCTCTCTAGATTTATTTTCTTTATATATCTCTTTCTCTATATATATACTTAAAAATCTCCTTAGAGAGTCTATTATACTACTTTAAGATAAGTAATATAGCTTAACTAAAGAGTCTCTTACTTATAGCCTATATAGCTAGTATCTATAGATACTTTCTAGCTAATATAGATAAGATAGAATAGTTAAGTCTATTAACTTTCTACTAATTTAAGAGAGTAAAGTAAAACTTAATTAGTATCTAATTTTATAGTATTTATAGAGCTTATAAAGCTAATTATTATATATATTATTAATATAATATATATACTTATTATAATATATACTAAGTAATTAGTATATAGTCTACTTTATATATAATAAAGAAGTAATAAAGGTAGAAGAGATATCTTACTTAGCTCTATACTACTCTATAACGCTACTTTAAATACTACTCTAGACTCGCGAATTAATTAAGCTATCTCGAATCGTATTAATTAAATTATTTATAATTTTAATTAATAGTCTATTAATTATAATTAGATTAGATTAATAATCTATTAATCTAATCTAATCTAATTATTAATTATACTAGATAGTAGTATTTATATAGAGGCGTTTTAGTTAATTAATATTAAAGAAGAAAAAGTAGATTATATATTAGTTCTATAAGAGTATAAGATTAGATAGTCTATAGAGAGAAGCTTCTAAATAAGCTAGAAATATAAGTAATATAACTTATCTCTTAGACTTTATAAATTCGCTAATCTAAAACTATTATAGATTCTATATAAAGATTCTACTAAGACTCTATAGCTATATATATATAACTAGCGCTAATATTAGATTCTATAATCTAACTAAGAAAAAAAGTAAAAATTAATCTACTTTACCTTTTATAATTATTAGTATAACTATAGTATATAGTACTTAGTTAGTTATACTTAATAAGTATTAGTTATAGTACTCGCTTAGATACTATAAGTAGTATATACTATAATATAGTTTATTAGCGAGTCGATTACTTTTCCTTAGTATAGAACTTTATATCTAAATAAATTAACTATAATATATTAAATTAATTATCGCTCTCTATATCTAATAAACTAGATATATCTATAACTTCTTAATAAGTTCGCGTGTTATAACTAGCTTTTCTATAAGTTCTATAGCGCTACCTAGAAGGTTACCTCTTCTTATAACTAACCTTCGCCTTATATATATCGCGTTATACTTACTTATCTATATTCTTCTAAGCTAAAATATACTATATATTCTCTACTCTAAGTGTCTCTCCTTAATAGACACGAGTCTTTTTAGCTCTATAGCGTTTACTTAGAGCTTTATTTATAGCGCGAAGAGTATAGACCTTAGTAGATAAAAAGGTTATCTTATATACTATTTACTCTATACTCTTTACTAATATAGTAACTATTTAAAAAAGTAGAGTTAGCGAGCTTTCTTAGTAATAGACTATACGATTTCGTATAAGAGTTAATTATAAAAGAGCTTTAGTTAGATTAGAAGAGATCTAGAACACCTAGAGAAGAGAGTTAGTACTATATATCTAAGAGAGAGTTATAGTCTATAACCTTATATTAAGCTTTAAAAGTACTACTTATAGGTTAAATAGTACTAGGCTAGCTCTATAGAATCTAGACTAATAGTTTAGAACTATTATTATTTCCTTATATACTACTATAAAAGCTAGAAAGAACTTAATCTTTATAATATAGTTAATATAGACCTTAATAAACGTCTTAATCTATTAACTATATACTTGTTTTAATATACTATAGTATCTAATATTAAGTAGCTAGGTTAGATAGAATGAATAAGAAGATAGTTTAAGAGTAATAATATTATATTTCGTAAAATATAGTTTATTATCGAGCGAGCTATATTACTAAGCGAGCTACTTTCTTCTATTAAACCTCTTTAATATATAATTACTTAACTATAATATATTTAATTAACTAAACTACTTAGAATCTAACGAGTTATTTAGTTCTATAGAATTTTAATAAGTTTATATATTATAACTAGTCTTTCTATAAGTACTATATCGTCGTCTAGAGAGCTACTCCTTCTTTTACCTACTCTCTTTAACGCGTTTATCGTGTTAAGCCTACTCCTCTACCTTCTTTTAAGCTAATACATTCTATATATCCTCTATAATAAGTATATCCTCTTAACGAATCTAAGTCTTTTTAGCTCTCTAACGTTTACTAAGAGCTTTATTTACCTAGCGAAGAGTCTAGACTTTAGCTAATAGTAA
Source organism: Hymenoscyphus scutula (assembly GCA_001399465.1). Lineage (NCBI taxonomy): Eukaryota > Fungi > Ascomycota > Leotiomycetes > Helotiales > Helotiaceae > Hymenoscyphus > Hymenoscyphus scutula. The sequence goes on along the minus strand of LKTO01000112.1, from coordinate 78,078 downwards.
AGTTACCTTATAAGCTAATATCTCTATACTCTTAGCTAATATAGCTACTATCTTAAAAATTAGTATTAGTAAGCTTTCTTAATAGAGTATAATACGATTTTTAACTAGTATAGTCTACGAGAGAGCTTCGGTTAGGTTATAAGAAGTCTAAGAGACCTATAGGTTAGTATTTATAGAGAGGTCTATAGAAGGTATTAGAGTCTATAATCTAATATTAAGCTTAGAAATAACTATCTATAGATTAAAAGAGACTAACCTAGCTCTATAAAACCTAGCTTTAGTATTTTAAGTTATTATTAACTAATTATAAGCTATATAGAAAGCTAAAAAGAACTTAATCTTTATAATATAGTTAATATAAGCCTTAATAAAGAGCTTAATTTAACGTCTATATATATAATTAAGAATACTAAAGTATTCTATATTAAGTAGCTAGATAAGATAAGATAAGTAAGAAGGTAGATAGAGAGTTATAATATTATAAGCTATATAGTACTCTTAAAATATAGCTAATTTATAACTCTTATACTTATTAAGAATAAGTATTTAATATAGACTCTTTATCTAAGTAGTAGTATACTTATTAAAGTATTATATCTATTCTAGACCTATCTTATTATTTATCTTTCTATTACTTATAGGTTTAATAACCTAGTCGTCTAGAAGGCCTTCTTTAGTATACTAGCTAGAGAGGTAACATTTCTCTTAGACTACTAAAAATAGAGAGATTTTCTCTTCTTCGCTATTAATATAAATAATCGCTATAGCCTATTCCCGATTATCTAGCTAAACTATCTTACCTCTACTATATTAATCGGCGTATATAACAACTATAGCTAGGCTAATAACGCCTATTATAAAGCCTGTCTTATCGAAGTTATAGAAATCGTAGTTCTAGATTCTATATTTTACTCTTATATTCTCTATAAGCTGAAACTATACGCTAATTTACTTAGGATCTTCGTATAAGGCTCTTTAAAAGTTATAAATATAATTAAAACGCGTCTTTAATTATAGTTAACATTATATAAATTAATATGTCTAGAGCTTTCTAATATATCTCTCTCGCGATTTAAGTATATAATTCGCTATATCTTTAATACTAGTAAGCTAAGACGTAAATCCTTATATATCTAAGTCTAGTATATATTAAATAATTACTTTCTCTTCTATCTTAGTTAGCTTATAATAATTAGCGATAGTTTCGTTATAAGAGGTTTAGCTAGCTATTTAATAAGTAAGAGTTATTCTAGATATATTATAGAGGTTAGTAGCTTTTTAAATACTTATTTTTTAGAATAATTAAACTACTTCTATAGCTAGAATAATCTAGACCTCGCTAGTATAAATCTATATAATTTATTATAGAGAAATTATATATCTTAGATAGTAGATATAGAAGTAGAGAAAAGTAGCTTACTTAGTAATATAGCTCGCTTAGTAATAAACTATATTACTTTTATTTTTATTCTTTTTATTTATAAGTTCTTTAGTTATTCTAGACTTAGTTTAAGCTATACTAGTTATATTAAGAGAGTATAAATTATATTATTAATATAAAAAGATTTAGAATATCTTTTTAAGTAGAGCTTTAATTAACTTAATAATAATATTCTAAGTTTTATTCTCTTCTATTATACTTTTTATACTTTCTATTTTCTTATCTAGAAATATAGAAATTTAAAGTCTATAAGAACTTATACTAAGCTAGAGTCTATATTTTAAATCTAGTAGATATTAGTTCTATAGAAACTTTCTTTACTTATTCTTTATATTATAATTATTATTAACTTCTTAAAGAAGGTCTTATATCTTAATATAAGGATTTATATAGTTAATAATATTATATATATAATCGCGCTACTTATCTATTAAAGCTTAAAATCTTCTAGATTATAGTTTTAAAGTAAAGTTATTTATATCTATAGAATAGACTTTAAGAGTTAATAGAATTATAGAAAGAGAGATTTAAAAGTATTTTTAGTATATTCGAGAAGCTAACTAATATTTAGAGCTAAGTTCGATAATTCGCGTATATATAGTAGAAGATAACTTAAGTCGAGATATCTTAAATAGCTTTAAAAGTATAGTATTTTATATACGAAAGCGTGTTATTTACTTAGAAAAGCGGCGAGAATAACAAGGCCTAATTAGGTCTAGAAAGCTTGGCTAGCAAGGGGGGGGTGTGAAGACTTTTAACACCCCACTGTATTATCCTACTATCTAGTTCCAAGTACCCTAGTAACCGTACCGTAAGCCGGTACAATCGAAATGCCGATTCCTACCCTCTACCTAATCGCGACTTATCATCCTCGCTCGCGTCGAGCATCCTACGTCATAGGTAAACACCCTCCCCCCCCTCCCTTCCATCTCACCTCTAATAAAATAATTCTTTCCTTCATTCATCTAATCATTCTTACTACATGGAAAACCCATCAAGAAAGATATAAAAAACCATCGATTGACCTTGCCAGTAGGCGTTATTTAGGTGTTCTGTTCGTTTTCTTTCCCCATCCGGTCCTCCCGGATCGTGGTAGTATTCGAAAATAAACTTAAGGGGTAAGCACGCGAGAAATTTCGTTATCGGAAGATACTACGGAGTAGCGATACCACGATACCGCGATAAAGAAAACCCTATAAAAAAAAAAAAAGTACCGCTGTAGCGCAAAACAAATACTACAGAAAGAAGAGTATGATTTTACTAGAAACTCTCTTACTAGATATTACATCTCCTCAAGTTAATTCGAAAACTCCCGTCGATAATTAACACAAACAACTCGTGTCGATACTCCGTAAAGGAGGTCGGAAAGATAACTAACTACAGTACACGCTCGGTAGTTTGTAATAGATGGTACTTCAATCAACCACCCTTTTCCGGATGGGCCGGGGCTTGAAGGTGAGGGCAAAGTTTAAATTCGAGCGGAGCGTTTGAAACTTAAACCTGAAAGATTCCCCGGGAAACATTTCATGCTTACATATCATATAACGGATATCGTCATGGCTTTGTGGGAATCCAGGCTTGTGGTTGTTTGACTGAAGCCTCCACTGTTGTCGAGAGTTCGAACTCCCGAGACCAAACAACGATACCGAGTATGAATCGACAAAAATCGCAAGAAGTCGATTTTTTCTCACGATAGGACGGACTCTCGGATGTTCAAATGTTGTGGGAAAAAAAGCTCCCTAGCTCCCCCTGTTCATCGCAATCTTGCAAAAATCGCAAAATCTTACAAAAATCCTGTTGTAGTTCCCTGTCGAGACGTTGTCATCACACCCACCCTACCCACTTTGCGGACCGCTCCCCACTGGTTGGCTCTCTGCACAGGACAGGCACTGCAACTGCTCACTGGCAGTCTTCAATGCCACGAGCTCGCTAGCTTGCCCCGATTGTTTGTTTAGACGAACTAGAAAGATCCACTCGCCAAGAGACCGTGACGTGGGATTTGCAAAATCGTGGGTAGGGGGCTTTTCTTTTCCTTTGAGCGATCATGGACGAGAATTGGTGGGTGACACGATGCCACCTTTTAACACGCCATTCTTTGACTTCTAGAGCTGTCGTGAGAGGCTCTGGGTGCCGAAGTGCGAATAGGTGTCTCCCATCATTGACTGTCAGTGGGTGTTGAAGCTTCTCGCGGGAGGCGTAAGCACATTAGTGGTATGCACATCGAAAGCTTCCTCCCTGTCGAGCTGGATTTTGTCTCGAGTCTTGACTCGATGCTTTGACGATTTTGACAATTCGATAGCGCGGGAAAGGGACTTTCGGTGGATGGGATTCATATTTCGATGTATCGAATCTTCGGTATTTAGATGGAGCGGTCGAGTGCGGTTCCTGTCGCTCTTTTTCCTCTTCTTATCGTGTTCCTGTTGGCTTACTATGGGATATAGTGGTTCGTACATGTCGGCACTGCATCTGGGATGAAGTTCATATGAGTCCTGGCCCAGCTGCAAGCCCTCCGCTGTATGTGACACTGCCTGCTTGTCATGATGCTGTGAGATGTTGGGAGTGTTCTCTTTGTCGTTGATCACTCTGTCAGAGACAATTCTGGCAAGTTTGTGATTGTTCTTCTCGCGGGCTGCACACGCGTATAAGCCGCATGGAGATATGGATGGACTTGGATCAAGTGGTCGAGAGATTGCGAGTTGCGTGAATTTGTGGCCGTCGTCCCTTCCAGACCTTAAATCGCATGATTGTCGAGGTTGAAAGACGGGCTTTCGGACTTTCCGCAAGGCGTGGGTGCAGACTTAGACGAGCATTCCGAGGCGACCTCGAACCTTGGTTGAGAGATTTAACCTTGAAATGAAGGAGAAAGAAGAGACGATCGTGAAGAATCTGGGGCAGTTGCGATGTTGGAGAAAATAGTTGACTCATTCTGGAGAGGTGGAGGGGTATCGAGGGCCGGGAGACTCGATCAGCACGCGACCGCGTTCCTCGAATTCCAAGAGGTCCGTCCAGCCCACCCGTCAACATCCTCGCAACGCATCCCCTCAAACCTGAACCTCCTAGGCGGAAGGGGCTGGTCTGGTCTTGACTGATTCTGCGTGTGCTTCTCCCAACGGCCTCAACCGCCCCCGTTGACTTTGGAGGAGAAACGTCGAACAATGGATGGCTGAGAACAAAGTAGCTCCCGATGACTCGGTTGGCTTGTTGACTTGTTGACTTGTTGACTTGGAGAGGTCCGTACTGAATCGCCTAGGTACAGTAGAGTAGCTTCTCCTCTACCAATAGGCAAGCGACCCGGTTCTACTTGCTGCGTAGTGGATACCTCTGGTTGGGTCAACACCTATCCATACCGTCGGATTGGACTGCGGACGGGCGATGCGGTCGATTGCTTACTTAACCTGTGCGAGGAGCGAGTTTTCGTGTGCGAAGAGCGAGTTCTCGTGTACGTAGAGCGCTTTCTCCCGTAAATGCCGTGAACAACAACATCCAGCTTGGAATCTTGGTTTGGGAGAGTTTGGGAGACTGAGACAGGGACCACCACGTCTGTGCTGGGTGTCCCTCTCCAGTGCCTTGAATTTTAACCCTGAAATAGAATAGGTAAGGACCTCCGACTGCCCTGAGCGCCTTCCCTCCCCACTGTAAATGACAACAGACTTCAATGATCTCCAGTGCCCAGGTCGCTGTAATTCAGCTGTTTGGGCCTGGGAAAGGGCCCTAAAAAAGCCACCCTGCCACCCTGCCCCCCTTTCAAGCCCCTCAAGCCACCAGCGGTCAGAGGTCCACAGAGTCCACAGAACCCCCTACCCATTTCCCATCCCCATGTCCAGCCAGGTTAGCCCCCAGCCTGGTAGATATACCAAAGTCTCCATCCAGCCAATCTGACCAATCTACTGCCTGGCCCAATCTCTCCTGCAGGTGGTATCTGCATATCTCTCCCTTTCTCTTGCTTTGCTGCTAGAAAGGAGGAAAGAGAAGGAGAAGGAAAAAAAGAAAGCGGAAGAAGGCCTTGATTTCTGATTTCTGATTTCCGTCTCTTCTGTCACTTCGGCTTGCCATCCGTAGAGTACCTACCTCCCTACCTACTCCGCCCGCCAGACACCCGCCTATCTTTTTTTCCTCCCTCCTCGCTTCTCAGAATCTCCACCTGCAGCACAGCACCTCGCTCGCCCGCCCGCTGCCCGCTGCAACTCATCTCATCCCAAACACGCTCCTTTCCCTATCGTCTCCCAAGACCAAGACACCTCCAGACGTCTTCTCCACGATCCCGAACCGCACCCATACAACCTTCCTCCCAACACCTCCTCCTCCTCAGCCTGAAGATCGGCCCTCTGATCGCGGCGTCACGCTCGTTAATTGCTCCTCCTCGTCGGTCCTTGCCTCTCCACCCCCCTGGTTTCGACCTTCGACGTCCGATTGCATCAGCCCTCCTTTCCAAGCCTTCCCCCCCCCCCCAGTTAGGTACCGGCAGACGACTCACCACACACCGCAGAAAAGCAATTTTTACTTGTCTCGACACACTCTTTTTGGCATCGACGTAGACGGCGAAAAAAGGATCTCCCTCAGACAGCCGTACCTTCATCCAAACGCGTCCTGAGTGGTAGAGCCCTCCACCAGCTGTTGCATATCTGAGACCTTGGGGCCAATATTCATCCAGCACTTAACTGGGCGACATGGCTCCTTCTCCTCCGCGCTTGCGGATTCTATCAGGTTGGTTCCTCTTCCCGTCACTTGTTGTGTGAAGGTATCGCGGCTCTTTGACAGCTCCTTATTCCCACTTTTAATCAATAGCGCCATCTCGAGAACTTCTCTCTCTTTTTCCTCCTTTCCCCCCCAAAACACCCTTTCACTCTCGTTCATTCTCGTGGGGTTTAGAAGAAGCAGTCATGGGCGATATGGATGATCGAGATCTAATACGAATTTGTGTAGTGGGCGGCAATGCGGTATCTGCCTTTCTCTCATGGCGACTTCAAGCCACCAACGCCTGCGACGTGACTTTGGTCTGGAAATCCGGCTTTGATGCGGTCTATCAATATGGTATCTCCTTCAAGTGAGTACAAGCGCTGCCGGAATGGGGAGGACAATGGACGGTCAACTAATGCATATATTCCAGATCATCATCCTTTGGCAATGAACGATTCAAGCCTCGACATGGTATGCTACTCTCTATCCTGCACGAAAATACCATCTGCTAATCATGGAGAATAGTCGTGCGAGCACCAGAGGACGCGGCACATAGCAAAGAGGGGGCATTCGATTACGTCCTACTCTGCGTCAAAGCCCTTCCAGATGTCTACGATTTGGCCGCCGTCATCGAATCAGTCGTGACCCCTCAGCATACCTGCATTCTCGTCAATACTACACATACATTGGGCGTGGAGGCACATCTCGAGTCAAGGTTTCCAAGCAATGTCGTCTTGTCCCTAGTCTCCGGCGCAGAGATCACACAGTTGGGCGCTAGTGAATTCGAACACAAAGGTTCAACAGAAATATGGGTCGGCCCGGCGAACAAGAATCCCGCCATGCCAGGAACTATTCAGAACGACATGGCGGATGCCTTAGCCATGACGTTAAGCAGTGGTCAAGTGGATTGTCATGTTTCCACCAACATCCGGCAGCAGCAGTACGAGAGGATGATCGGGTAAGTACCAACACTACAAAGCACAATGATATCTGCTAATTACTTCTTCATAGGCCAATTGCTTTCCATCCTCTAAGTACAATTTTCGAAACCCCCTCTCATTCAGCTCTGTTGGAGAAAGTTGGTGTCAGGGCGCTGATATCGGACGTTTTCGATGAGCTTGTCGCTCTCGCTCAGGCACAAGAATGCACATTCCCTGCGGATTTCAAGCAGAAGGTTATGGCGGAGATGGTCAAGCCCTCAGAAGCCAACAGTATCATGTACCAGGATTTTGCTGCCAAACGACCCATGGAGGTAGAGACCTATTTAGGGTCGCCCATCAAGCTTGCACAGAATGTTGGAATTCGGGTTCCACGCATTGAGACTCTTTACGCCATCCTTCACAATGTAAACATTACCAACCAGCAGAGGAAGGACACCCCTGTGGCATTGGCTTCTCCAGCCATGTCCATGGCTCCGCCTTCCGCCAGGCTGTCTTCAGTCCCCCCACCTAGGCCCATGATGAATGGCACACCCAATGGCAACGGACATGGCCCACCTCGTGGACGAGGCAGAGGACCTTCAATGGGTGGACCACCACCTGGAATGCGAAGGGGTCCTCCACCACCGATGAACGGCGGTCCTAATGGATACGGACGACCGATGGCCAATGGTAACGGTAATGGTTACCCGCCTCCCCGAAACCAATCAAGACGAGGCTCACTCGAAGCGAATGACTTGGAAGAATTCAGTCACCTTGTATTGTATGATGACATACCAGAATCCGGAGAATCGAATTATGGAGGAGACGCCGGTGGTCCTCCTAGTGGTGATATAGCTCTACGTGAGAGAGAACTAATGCTTAGACAACGAGAACTTGCTCTCCGAGAACAAGAGATGAGAATGCGTCGTGGAGGTGGTGGTCCCAGACCTCACCGGGGACCTCCCACCCCCTCCATTCGAAACGGCGGATATGACGACGACGACGAAGACGATTATTTTGACCCCGCGGACGCCCCTCCGCCCCCACAAATCGATCCAGACAATTTTGACATGATGAGCGTTACCTCGCGGCGAAATCGCAAGGCGCCGAGTGCGACACCCAGTCAAATACGCAAGAACCCCGAGTTTGGAGAAATACCAACGCCTCGAGGGAGAGGTGGCTTCATGCGACCTGGCATGCCCAGGAACAACAGGTCGAGTGCTAGAATTGTCAGCTCTGGCATCCCGAGTCTTCACGATAATTTGATGGATGACCCTCTGATGGGGTATTCATCGAATAGATATGGGACTGTGGACCGACAACAAATTGGATTGGAATCGAGGACTAACTCGCTGACCGCGGCACGTCTGGATGAATTGCAATATGGAGGAGCCTCACCAGGTGGCCAAAATGGGGCCTACCCCAGGAGAGCAAGTCAATCGCCTGGCCAACCTTTCACGCCGGGGATGGGTCGAGGGGGCAGACCTTCCCCTCCAAATGGTTACAGGACACCCGTAAATGGAAGACCTTCACCACCAGGAAACATGAGACAGCCAGTCCCACGTCATCCTCCAGGTCAAGGAAATCACGTTGCTCCGCAACAGGTTGAGCAATATGCAGGGGTGAGCGCCCTACATCCACCCAAAGGTCCCAATAACGTTCGAAGTCTGACGGGTAGTGCTAGCGCTAGCGCGGGGAGTGGTGATAGCGCCAACATCGATTCCGAACCATCAGCCCATAGCAGCCAGAGCAGCTTGGGACCACGACCACCTATCGGCGTACGGTAATACAAAAAGGAGTTACACAAGGTCCATTTCGGTCATGTTCAAAGCACAGCATCACACTATGTCCTGTGGGGGACGCTTGGTAACGACAAGCCCCCACAGCGCAACCTAATATTTGTCCACCAGGTCTTTCTTCTACGATTCGCGACCTGATCGTCTTTTCGATTCGCATAAAACTCTTCACACTTTTACTTCGCTTTAATGGGGCCTTTTTTGACTGAAGACGGGAAAGAAACACATGATGAGCAAATCCACTGCGGTGGAAATAATGATGAATACTCGGGAAATAGACTTTGTTTTGGGAGCTCGCGGGGGGGTACACGCCTTTTTGGACTCATGTTTTTTTTTTGTTCGTTTCGATTCGGAGCATGCAGTACATACGCACGGCACGGTGCGACACACGGCACACATTCTTGCTCTTTTTCTTTTCTCTAAAACCCTTCTGGTAATAATTGCATCGGGGTCGGCGTTTCATGTCTGCATATACTATTTTTCCGTTTTGTGTTCTTGCCCTTTTCGGCCTTTAGAGATGGGGAGGTGGGGGATACCATCGAAGGGGTGTCGATTGTGGGATTCTTCGTTTTTCCGGGGTGGATTGTAATTTCGGGTCGGCGGAGAAAGACCTTCTTCAGTATACGACAGACAGATGAGGGACTCGGAAACCTTTTTGCGGACTGAAATGAGAAGAACACATCACATCGACAAGGAGGGATTCCTGGCTCGACATTTCCCCGCCCATCAAACCCAAACTCATGGGGAGGATGAAAAAAACGGAAAGTGAGCGTGGGAGTAATAGGGGTTGAGTTTAGGGAGGGAGGCAAGGGGATGTGGATTGATGGGTTGATGGGAATAACAGGGTTTGGGGTAGCGAGGGGTTTTGTCTTCTTTGGTTGGTAGTGAAAAAAGAAATTTGTATAGAGGCTCTTTTCGGACGTGGATGAGTTTTTTCTTCTTCTTCTTTTCAGCACTGTCAGTCAGGGAAAAGGGGGGAGGTGGGGATATTTTCAAACAAGGAGCGGTTTGGGTTCTTCTTCTTCTTCCCCCCCCCCGCCCCCTTTTTTCTTTTTTTGATGGATGAGCCGTAGAAAAAGTTTAATTCATCAACCCATCTTTTTGATTTCTTCGGAAGACGAAGTATTGTGATGTTCACTGCTGCGGCATCCTAAACGCTTTAACGGTCGGAACTCTACTCGAGTACTCATGGCGTCCTGAATGTAAGAAAAACAATTGTGAATCGTAAATTGATAAGTGAAACAAGTTATTGATAGATATAAGGAGAATAACTATTAACTTAGTGTTATTATCACGACTATATTATTGTAATTGTCTCTATTATCTTAACTAGATAGAAGAGGAAGAGAAGAGAGAGAGAGAGAGAGAGAAGAAGAGGAGAGGAGGAAAGTTTACTAATTAGTAAGTAAATATTTTCTTTCTTTCTCTCTTTCTCTTCTCTCTCTCTTTTATAATATATAAGAGAAAAAATAGATAAGAAGAAACGAGATATAGAGAGTAGGTACTAAGTATTTAAAGCGAGAGAGGCTTTAGATAAATTTTTTTAATTTCTTTTTCTTCTCTTTCTCTCTTTTAATAAGATAGAGAGTATAGAGACTTTTATATATAGATATTTATATATATTATATTTTATTTAGTAGAGATTCTAGCTCTAGTCTCTATAATAAGATAGAGTTAAATTTATCTAGCGCTTATTTATAACCTCGAAAGTAATAACTTTATAATATTCTATTTTAATTATTTATTAGAAGTTATAGTAGTACTCTATCTAATTATTAGTACTCTATCTAATTATTAGTACTCTATCTACTTATTAAGTTAGTAGAATTACTATTCTAGATCTTATATATATATCTATTACTTATCTAAGAAGGTAATATATATAATAAAGAAAAGAAGAAAAGTAGAAGTAGATATTAGCTAAAACTATAAAATTTAAGTAGATAAGGATTTAGCTAAGATGTTCTTATTTAATCTCTATAGACTATAATTATATATAAGAGTTACCTACTAGGTTTTCGATGTAAAGTTGTATTAAGTAATAATAGTGACTAGAGGTTCGAAAGTAACTATCTCCTCGTTTTTTTCTTTCTCTTCTAAAGAAACCTTGTCTCCATATAAGGTTCGCTTGCTACTAGGCCTGTTTTCTTCATTATAATAGAGTTACTTGTCATAGTAGGTTTGTGCTTCCATGCAGGAAACTCATCAAAAAACACTGTTCCTATAATCTTGCTTGCTTAGTTCTCATAGCTCTTATGATTAGAAGTGCTACCGACATCGTACGATTACGTATCTAAGCTTAAGTTACAGTCCAAGTTTATTTGCACTTCTGAGGCGATCTGCGAATCGCCCACTTAAATTGAAAATTACCTCTTGATAAGTTTGTTAATGATGAACCGGACGAGTGGCGTTAACGGGTTTGCGGACTTAACGGGGTTTAATGCCCCCATAACACTGGCAAGCGAGAGCCAAGAGCTACCATCAACACCATGAGGATCCATAAAATACAGATAGAATGATGTTGGGGTATGAACCTCGGTACACTATCTCCGTACAATCTAACAGCATTATCTATATAGCATCTACGCACACTGATTGCTTCAATGTCGCCTTTCAAAGCACATAGGGTCTCAAATTTGGCTGAAGCGAGCCAGACAACAAACACACATGTCCCCATCAACACCCCAACCTCACCTGAAAGAGGACGACGAGCTCGAAGCGATGGGAGAGAAAACACGTCAAGTCGAGCCTGGAAAGGGGAAGCCGAATGTCGAGTCTAATGAAACGTCCACTGTGTCCTCAAATGTCAACGGCGTAGAGAAGTCAGAATTCCCTGAAGACGATAGTCCTGCTACCCAGGAAAAAGCCTTGGGTGAGAAGCAAGAACCTATTGACAACCCGAAAGGCATCGAAAAATTGTTCATAATGCTTGCCCTCGTCCTCAGTATCACTCTCATTTCCCTAGACGGGGTAAGTTCTTCCACTCCAAATTCCTCGCAAAGTCATCTTTTGCCAATGCATAACACGTCAGTATACTAATTCTCTCAATTCAGACCATTGTTGCAACCGCCATTCCAAAGATCACCGACCAATTCAAAAGCCTCGACGACATCTCCTGGTACGGTTCAGCTTACTTCATGACGCTCGGAGCATTCCAATCAATGTGGGGAAAAGTATACAAATTCTTCCCCCTCAAAACCAGTTTCCTGATAGCAATCTTCATCTTTGAACTTGGGAGTTTAATCTGCGGTGTTGCCCCAAACTCAACGACTCTGATTGTTGGACGTGCTATTGCTGGTCTTGGTGCTTCGGGTATCGCGCCTGGTGTGTACACAATTACTGCCTTTGCTGCTGAGCCTACGAAGAGAGCTAGTTATATGGGGGTGATTGGTGCTGCGTATGGTGTTGCTGCTGTCTCTGGGCCACTTATTGGTGGGGGGCTTACTGATGCGGCTTCTTGGAGGTGGTGAGTTAAGCGAATTCTGCTATGGTTAGACTTGACCTGATGTGAGAACTTTAGGTGCTTCTATATTAATCTTCCAATTGGGGGTCTGGCTGCTTTTGCCATCCTTCTCACCTTCAAGACACCTAAAGCCATTAAGCTGGCTGATGCTACGCTCAAGGAGAAGCTTCTACAGATGGTGAGTTTCCTCCGAATTATTATTATCTCTTTCAACTTGTTTTAGGAGGATTGAGAGACGATTCCCTCAGACATCTCATCTACTCCTCACAGAACCCCCCTTCCTCCTGGCTTTCTCAAAAATACTGATAGAATTGGCAATACTGACTCCGAGATCGTCCTCCAGGACCCGTTAGGGACATTACTTGTGATGGGTGCACTTGCCGCCTTACTTCTAGCTCTCCAGTACGGTGGTGTAACGCATGCATGGAACTCCAGCGTCGTTATCGGCTTACTCGTCGGCTTCGTCCTCATAGTTCTCGCACTCATAATCGTAGAAATATGGCAAGGCGAGCGCGCTATGCTGACACCACGTCTTATGCACCAAAGGAACGTCTGGGTCAACGGCGTATGGAGCTTCTTCTTCACAGGCTCCTATTTCATCACACTCTACTACTTGCCCATTTATTTCCAAAGTATCGATAACGTTAGTCCTATTGGCTCGGGTGTGCGTAACATCCCTCTTATTATCATGTTCAGTATTGCCACAATTGCCTCCGGAAAAGCCATCACGAAGACGGGTATTGCAACTCCTTATTTGCCAGTTGGTTCCGCGATTGTAACCATTGCCGCTGGTCTACTGTTCACTCTCGACATTGGGACCTCGACAGGAAAATGGGTTGGGTATCAGATCCTGGCGGGCTTCGGATACGGCATCGCCTTCCAAGTCCCAGTCGTCGCTGCGCAGGCCTTTGCTGAGCCGAGTGACATGGCTCCTACAACCGCCATTATCATATGTGAGTACTCCCTTGCCTTCTCATAATTCCCCAAGCTAATTGTATAACAGTCTGTCGCTCTGTCGGCGGCACATTATTGATTGCAGCCGCGGAATCTGGTTTTGCCAACCAGCTCGTGCAAAAGCTTGCCAGCACAGCACCTAGTATCGATCCCACTCTAGTCACTGGTACTGGTGCTACTGAGTTACACCATGTTTTTTCTGGAGCTGAGCTACATGGTGTGCTTCAGGCGTATGCATGGGGTATCAGGGTTGTTTTCGCTATTACTATTGGGGCCTGTGGTCTCACTTTTCCTGTTAGCCTTCTCAGCAAGTGGAACAATATTAACGCGAAGAAACCTGGTGATGGTGGTGCTTGAAACATATATGCAGAGGATTGTACAATGGAGTTGTTGCTGTTTTCTTGTTATAATAATACCCACTTTGTAGTAAAAAGATAAAGGGGATAGAGGAATGCATCGAAGGAGAAATTTAAATATCAAGATAACTACCTAATATATTGATGTAATATCGAGTGGACCAGGCTTGTAATATTCCACGAAACTCATAATCAAAGCCAAATAATCCTTGGATGAGATTGTTACCAATCTGCAGTGACATAACAAAACAATTGCGGCTCAAGTACAAGTCACTAACCTTGGCACCCTCTCACGGCTTCCTTGCACACACCCCTCGTAATGGGAATGTTAATAGTATTGGCTTTTAGATTTGCTAAGTATATATTTTCCCCCATGATATTTTTAAATAGTCTGGCTTCAACGAACTACAAAACACTATCCATCATGTTATAATTTCACCTTTTCTTCATTTAACTTCAAGACTGTAAGATATAAGGAATTGTTTAATATTCAAATGTAATGAATAGTAAAGCAAGCACTACAACGTAAAACTGATTTTTCAAAAATTCCTTTACCTTAGTAACACTGCTGTGGAGATAAAGACCAAGATGTAGAAAGGTTCCCACCTCGCTTAAGCAGGTCGGCAACACTAGTATTATACTCTCCGAGCAAGACTCAAGAGATATCATCAAACTTCAAAAACATCACCTGTCACTACTTAATTTTCAAGGCTGGTACACGGATTAATAAACTGCTCAATCTGGATTGCTGATAGCTAAAACGCAGACCAAATCCTTGTTCAGAATTAAAACCTTTAGAACAACTTTCCAGCGAAGATTCCTGCCTACCTTTCATAAGAAGAAGACTAAAGACCCCTCATATTTATGAACTAGTGCTATTCGTATGAATCCATTACGAAGCAATCATCCTTAGCTTCCCAAGGTTCGTTGAGAAGCCATACACAACAAACAGGGCAAGCAGCCGTGGTGTGCTTATTTCAAGGTTCGAAGGAAATACAATGGCGTGAGTTTCCACTCACATCTTTCATTCTCGAAAGAAAGAATTTTCCCCATTCGTTCCAGTAGAACAACACTTCTCCCACAAAACGACAGCAAAATCTCTTTCGATAGCAAACAGCAACCAGAAAAATATATCCACAAACGCACAGCAAACATATAAGACTAATACATCGATGTTGTACCTTTATCTATATAGTCAAGCGTATTCTCAATGCAGTCCTTGTTAGTATGCCTCTCCTGCTTTCCGATCACTTCAAATTAATCCGCCCATTTTGCTTCTGAGGATTCTTGGAGTTCTGTACGTGGATTTTATACTGCCACTCCTCAAAGTGCGTTAATAAACCCGGGAGCCGTAAGACGTAAAACCACAATGGTGCGTTTACAAGCCCGTATGAGACAGATGACAGATGCCAGTAACCAACAAATCAGCGACGTAGACACTAGAAGTTAGCATACAAAAATCGCTGACCTCATGAACCCTTCCATTGCATTTCATATAAAACAGAAAAGAACAATGCCTTTCGAGAACAACCAGAGTGAGGACAAATTAATCACTAATTAGATCATTATTCTAATTAAAATAGAATAAAGAATCTCATGAATGAGTGCTCCTCCTGGAGAGCCGAATGCGACGCAATAGCCTGTCAAAATAAATCATCACATCACAAGTAGCGACGAATCAAACATATTGGGAAGAGTCTTCAATTCGACTGCATAAGTTTCCTACCACTTAAGTAGAGTTTGCGCTGTCCCACCACAAACACGCCTGCCTCCCACAGTCTTCCATTCGTCACCAGTCCATGTCCAGCGAATCAAGGCTTGCCATGTCCTCGTTATCAAACTTCCCCACCTCCCAGCATCGCGTCCGCAAGCAGAGAACTAGAAAAAAATCGCATTGACTGAACCAAATAACTCAAACAGGCGCCCCACCAAATGGTGAGAGAGAAAGACGTGAAAGTGGAGTGCGCTTTTGAAAAAAAACCCAAGACCAGATAAGAGAGAGAGCGAAATGAGAAATCAAGTACATCCTCTAGTTGGCCATGTAGGTAGTGGAGTCGATACCTCCCTCTGGGTACTCACTGAAATTTTGTTAGTCACTGGATATCATGAATAGGATTGGTGAGAACGTACGGAACTTGAGCTTCGAATCGCTTCTCAATTTGCTTCAAGACATCTTGGTCGGCCTCGCTGCTCACAAATGAGATTGAGACACCTTTGGTTCCGAAACGTCCGGCACGACCGACACGGTGAAGGTACGAGTCAGCATCTGCTGGGAGATCGTAATTGATGGCGAGGTTGATACGTTCGATATCAATACCACGTCCGAAAACATCTGTGGCAACGCAAATACGCTTGTTGAATTCCTTGAATTCAGTGTAACGTTTAATACTGTTGCATAGATCAGTACGGTGTGGGTTTTGACTTGGTACGTTATACATACCGTTCCTCTTGGCTCACACCGGAATGCACAGCGATCGATGGGAAATTACACTCTCGGAGAAGCTTATCTAGCTCGGTGGCTCTGAGGGTGCTCTTGACAAAAATGATGACCTGGTTGAACTGAAGCTCGTCAAGCAACTCGTTGAGCTTTCGGTTCTTTTCCTTCTCGTCGAGCTTAATGTAGTATTGTGCAAGACCGTGAAGGGTAAGTTTTGTGTCATCATCCACATAGATTTCCATAGGGTTCTGCATGAACTTCTTGCAGATTGGTCGAACCTCCTGGGATAGAGTGGCGCTGAACATCATAACTTGCTTTTGAGTTGGAGTCGCTCGGAAAATTTCCTGGACATCACGTCGCATGTCTAGAATCTAGTCAATATCATAACCCAACAACGAAAGCGGTTTGGGTTTTATGCTTACCAATTTGCTCCAACATCTTGTCACATTCATCGAGAACGAAAACCTTGCAGCTTCCGAGACGCAGATGCTTGTCACGTACGAGGGCGTTCAATCGACCGGGTGTAGCAACGATAATGTGTGGGTGGGTCTCCTTGTTCTTGAGAATCTCGGCATCCTTTTGGATTGGAGTTCCTCCGTAGAACACACCAGTCTTGACGTCGGGAAGGTACTTGCTGAAACGAGCATATTCGTTCTTAATTTGATATGCGAGTTCACGAGTGTGACACATTACCAATACCGAGGTCTCCCCAGCGACTGGGTCGACTTGTTGAAGAGTGGTGAGAACAAAGACGGCTGTCTTACCAAGACCAGATTTGGCTTGGCAGAGGACATCGGTTCCAAGCATAGCTTGTGGGATGGCGTTTTGCTGGACTGTAGAGTAAATCGAGTCGAAGTTAGATTAATGCTTTTCTCCAAGAAGGTAACGATGTGAAAGGGATCGTCCGTCCATCTTCGCAGGCAAACATCCACACAATAACAACACATTCCAAGGAAATAAACTCGAGTAGGGATGCGACTTTTGCTAATCAAAGCGTATATCGACAACCAAAACGCGTGTGTAACAACATTCTTCAACCGCAGAACGCGAACCGATCCTGGAGTCTCTGGGTTCCACCACTAACTATTTTTTGTGCTTCTGTCGCATCTTCCACTGATTTCTCCTTCAACTCTCATTGCTTTCTTTGAGACTCCGGCTTTCGCGCAGATCTCCCTCCCCACCACCGCCAAGGGGCTGCAATTCACCCAAGAGACATCCAGGATCGATCGTAATATGTTGAGGACCAGAGTGTTTTCTTCATTTCTTCTTGCTTTGCGAGATGGACGGACGCGGAAGGACATGGAGCTTGGGGATGAAATTTTATGACTGACCCTCCGAAGGATGTTCGAACCCGCAATCGGTAATGGCACGTAGAAGCTCCGGCTTCAAGAGAAAGTCGCGAAAGCCGGTCGCATGGATACCAACATAACTGCCTTTCTTGTCGGCATTGTCTTCGGCGGTTAGGCCACCCTTCTTTGCTGCACCATTCGAGTCTCCAGCAGCGGCGGCATCAGTGGTTTGTAGTTCCTCATCGGAGTAATCGATGAGATCTTCTTCGGCAGACATGTTGAGGGATGTAAAGGGGGGATTTGTTTGTTAAAAAGAGTCGTGGTGAGGCGTGAGGCTCAGAAGTGAATCTGTCTCCGAGTTGGTTCGAGGGCGCAAGTCGAGAAAGCAGCAACAATCGAGGCGCGCTGTATTAGATCGTGGGTTTAGAAAAATAGTAGTGTGACGACGGAGAGTTGGACCTCGAGGCTGTTGATCAAAGGTGAGATTGAGGTTGATGGATGAGGGTTGAGGTAGGAGTTGAGAGCGTCGCGCCTTCTCAAGGCATTTTGACTCTTGCCTGAACGCGGACCGTGCAGATTGAAGCCTGAGGCTGCAACGGTGACTACGTGAGCTACGGCGGTCTAAAACAGTCGGTCCGTGAATCGGAGGTATCTTGCTAGTTGCAGATCATTTTCTTGCCCCGCCAATTTCGAGCTCCAGAGCTTTCACTCTCAACTCTCATTCAGGCAATGCGCCTCGATCGATACAGTTCCTAATACCTCGAAACACCATGGCGAAATCAAAGACCTTGATTATTCCCAATAAAGTGCTCCACAGCAGAGTCTCATACCTCTACCAAGCAGCGTCATATCTAGCATCACAGCAACAGAATCCCCCACCAGACGCCCCTAAAAATGACGAATCTACAAATTCGGAAGACCTTCTCGAACATACCTGTCAGACCGCGGCATGCCGTCTAGTCTACGACCTTCGAGCTGTTTCCTCCAAAACCCTAATCCGAATGTCCCCGGAGATGAAACAAGGAATCTGCAAGATATGCAATACAGTACTACGGGAAGGATCAAATTGTTCCACCGAAATTGAAAATAAAAGTAAAGGGGGAAAGAAACCATGGGCGGATGTTTTGGTTCGCAGATGTCATGTTTGCAAGGCTGCGAAGAGATATCCTCTTGGAAATCGACAGAAGAGACGGCCATTTCATACAACGACAACGACGATGGCAGCAGAAGAGAATGTGAAGTTCGAGGGAGATACAGTAGACTGAATGAGTCGCGGACTATGGATGATCGATATTCTGCTACCGACGCCTAGGAGCTCTCTCGGGACCAAGCAACCCATCAATAGGATCTCAAGTGAGTAACACGAATGTCAACTCGGCCCAGCAACCTTCCATTATACGAATGAGCAGGGCGCAGGTGGATATCGTTTACACAACATTTCAAGGCCACAGGAGAGCGACCAGCTTCCTGGCAAATGGGAGGACGATCAGTTGGAAGTACCACAACAGGTGACCAATGAAGGCATTCGCAAGAGAATCCCTCTGCTTTCATCAAGGCCTAGAAGGTCATGAATCTGCCCAGTCCCTCGAAGATCAGCGGTGCGACTTGCAACAAACCTTCAGTTGTTGGTGGCAATTGCGGCCGCAATACTCTTTGGACCGTATTTGGATGTTCTAGACCTTCATCGGCTACGCCCCTCGCATCGGAACCCTAGCTAACTGCGGATGGGCTGGGGAGGACTCTAGAGGGCCAGTATAGAGATGCACTCTGTGATTTAATATATCACATTTAAAAAGTTCACATGTCTTTCGTTTCATTTCGCTGTGATGGGTAGTGAGAAGTAATACGAACCTCCAACTTAAATCACACTGCTTGGATAAAATGATAAAAGTATACAAGTAGAAGAACATTGCTATCCTGTGCCTTCCACGGAAACTTTCTGGAAGTGACAAGTTTGTTGTGTAAGAGACGGTAAACAAACTTGCCTACCTAGCTTTAAGGCAACTCAGGTAGATTACCCTCGCTTACGTGTTGGCCTACTTACTAACTTACTCACTAGCTTACTCACTAGCTGACCCGCTGGCTAACCCACAGGCTAACCCACTGGCATACTCCTTGGCTTACTTCTACTGTCTCCTCACCTAAGATAAGCTTCAGAATCTTCGCATACTTTCAACTTCCTTTGCATTCTGCTTCTCAACAAGCTTAAGTGTGAATAGTTAACTACTCGCAAAGTTGTTTGACAGGAAGGATAGATATCCAGACATCTACTTCTAGGGCGAAGATCTTTGGATCCCTACAATGGGAACGGATTTCTTATATCTCTACGATATAATAAGAAAGATCACATATCACCAGAGACTCCAAGTAAAAATTTCCAAGGCAGGGAATAATATCTTCTATCTCCCCTTCATCCCGTCCCAACTACTAAACAACCTCCCACCTAGCCAATCTCCCAATACTCTCCCCCGCATTCCTAACAATACACAACCTCCCCACTTTCCCTTTCCCCCCATCCCCTTCCCTCACTCTCCTCAACCCCTCAACAATCTTCTCAACACACACACACCCAATCCCCGTCCCCCTCCCCTCCACAAGATTAAACTCCCCCGTCGTAATAAAACCTATTAAATCCTCCTCCCCAGGAACAAGAGGCCACTCCTCCTCCCTCACCCCCGGATAAGCCGCGGGTGGATCCTGAACCAGGGATTGAGCCAAAAGCCGAGTTCTTAATGATACCGGGGCATTAAGTGGGATCCTGGGTGGCCTTTTCGCGGATCTGGGGTTTGGAGGTTTCTTCGCAGAGGTTGGTGGGGGAGGGAGGGTGGCGAGCCATGCGTCGCGTGTTGTGGGGGGGTTGGTGGATTGTGTGGTGTTGTTTGGGGAGGAAGGGGGTGGGAGACGGTAGATTCTTGCGCAGGGGGAGGCAATGCCGCGGGTGAGGAGTTTTAGGTGGATAGTTGCGAGGTGGGAGGGTGGTGGTAATTCAGCGTTGGGCGATGAAAGGAGGGTTGTGAATTCCTGCTTGGTGAGATGGTGGAGTGGTCGTTCAGCTGCCTTCTTAGGTTGCTCCTTGCCCTTTGCAGGTTCATCGATGCCTAGAGCATTTGTGGAATCCTGAGTCGTAATTTGTGTTGTATTTTCAGAACTCTCGGGAATTGATGAGATACCAATTAACTTCTCGAAATCACAAGCCCAGCCTCGTCCAATTTCTCCTTTTCGTCCTGCGCCGAGGTCGAGGGACGCCCATTCGACTCTTTTTCCTTTCGGTCTGCGATCCCATTTTTCCTTTCGTATTTCTCGCTGCTCGGCCTCCCACGCAAAACCAGCGGTGGTACCTGGATAGTCGGCTGGAAACCAGGGTTTGTTATGTTCAAAGTGTACTTGTCGAAGTTCATCGAGCCCCCCAAATCGTGGGTTTCCGCCAGAAGTTAGAGGATGATGTACCAATCCATACCAAATAGGTAGTATACATTTCCAGGGCGCTAAGAGCGTCCAAGTGCCTTGCGCTTGTGTCGTATTCGAACGAGAGGCAAGTAGCATGATTGGGATTGATGGATCAGTTGGAAGCATAGTAGGATATGCTCCTGGGGGCTCTTTGCCTTTGCGGCGATTGATAGATTTTTGAGCCGGAAGACGGGTTGCTTTAAATCGAGAATTTCTGTCGAAGAGAGCCGTTGATGGGTTTGATGCATCGACGGGCCAACTTGCTAACAATTCCAAAAATTTCAAATTCGCTTCCTCGTCAAGATTTGGTAGGGCGACCCTTCTGGATGGGTATCGTAATCGTGGATCCATGATAGAGAATGTCAAAACCGCATTCGCAGGTAATGTTCCTGGATTGGTGAGTCCTGCAAGAGTTTTGAAGGTCTTTCCATGCTCCTCTGAGCTTTCGGAAGATCCGTCATATGGATGGAGAATACCGAGCAAGGTTTCAGTCGATCCTGGACCTGTAATGTCGATGCTTCCAATCTCAAATCTCAAATCTTCTAAACGAACGTGGGGTCGCTCCGGTTTAGATAGACGAAGTAACTCTTCCCATGTTTCGAGAAATATTGAAGGATGTACTCTCACAAAGACTTGCCGCAACGTATTCTCTTCAAGTGGTGAAAAAGCTTCATTTTTGGGATCTGGTTCTGAACAACACCACACGACTGTCGAGGGTCCGATTGGAACACTCTTGTCCCCAATATTCTTGGATAACCACCCAGACCAAGCTCTTTTGCCATGTCTCCATTTCTTCCCATTTTCACTCCATAAAGCCTGCTCTGTCAAACCTACATGCTTCAGAAGTTTTTGAATGCACTCGTAAACCCCCTGCAGGCGTATGGTGCTCATGTAACTCATGTCCCAGGCGACAGCCCCCCTTGCACCAGAAGCTCGATGTGTAGGTCGATAGGATTTCTCCGTCGATGTAGTGGGTATAGCAAATCTCCATAATGGCTTCTTGGCCTCAGTCATTCTTGCCCTCTTCGCATGCCACATATGAGTAGGCAGCCAGGTTTTATGAATCTGCCTCTTCCTAAACTTCGGTATAGGTTTAGGAGGGTCATTTAACATGTTCTTTCGTATCTTCGGGCGCGCAGCCCTCGTTTCCACCGCATTCACAGCATCTCCCTCCTTCGTCCGTTGTGCCCGTTTCTTCGCTGCCAATATTCCCAATCGTTTTGCAGTTTCTGCTCGTAATCGACCCCTCGTAGTCTTAGGCTTTCGTTTACTCGGATTGACCGTTGGGGTATTATCATCTTTCATCTCCTTCTTTGCCCGCTGCAACAAACGTTTTGGAACTCTTTTGACATTATGACTAGCAGTTCGTCTTCGCATGTCCCTGGGGACTTGTTGGAAGGCTCTCGTGGTGAGATTGCTCTTGGATTTATGCTTGCCATCCTCCAAAGCTTTGATTTCGAATTCGCGGGCCTTCAGGAAGGCTTGCAGATCCAATTCGCCATTTTTCAGCGCCGCGTCTGCGTTTTGTGCTATGGGTGTGCGCGCATCGTATATTTTGGCACGTTTTGGATCGCGGCCCTTGGAGAATTTCTGGTTGGGTGCGGAAGATTGGGGGGGTTCTTTTCGTTTCTGGCTCTTATTCAAGTTGGCAGGAGCTGCCATGTTAGATTTAGGGGGCATCGTGTTGTTTCATTGTGTTGAGGGGGAACTTGGGAGCAAACGAGGGGAGGCTACTTGTGAAGACAAGGCTGGTGAATTTATTCTGCCGCCCCGCCGCCTTGCTGCCTTAAGGGAGCAAAATCCCTTCACCACCAATGAGATTCTCACGACTTCAAGAGCAATCACTCATAGTCACAGCCTCCCGAGCGACAGACATTATACTGAACCTGTCTATCTAACATATATTTTGGGCAATTCAAGGTAATCACCCTAGATGATTGAGATAAATTAAATCATTAACTTAGGCAGTTGAAGCAATTCTCCTGCGGAGATAGAACAGCGAGCTGGACCGGCAGATACAAACCTTTATTTATTGCCACTTTTTCTGTCTACGGAGAGCTCACCAGAGAATATAAACAAGTCGCTGTTGAATACGTCTCGATTTGCAACGTAGTTCAAGCTATTCCCTGCTTATTGATCCATACTCTGTATCTATTTTATCAGCCCTTGCTCAGCTCCCAGACTGTCTCTCTATGTCGGAATCGATTTCGCTGGACTTTTCTCATTCATTTTAGCGTCTTCTCATCTCCCTACCAACGACTTTTCACGTCTAAACAAGCGTTTGTCCCGTGCCCACGCGAAGTATCGCGTCTGTTTTTCCCTGGTTGTCTATCCAACACGTTAAACACGCGAAGCCTGGTGGGCCAGAGACGCGATTAACGCGTTGAAACATCACACGCGATGCCAACAAGACTTTCAACCGCTGCCCACCAATCCCGTAAAGTCATATTTAATTTTGCGCGACCTGGTGTAAGAGTCATACTTTTGCGAAAGTGGCTGGTTGTTTATGTTCATTTTCTTGCTTCATATTTAGTCGTTCTCTTGCAATTTATTTCAGGTTCAAAAAATAAGTTCATCTGTGTTTCTTGTGACATTCCGAGATATCCGACTTTTTATATCCCTCATCAACGACTGTGTTCTATTATATCCCATCCCTTTTTACATATACAAACTATTTCGCTCGGAGAGGTTCAGATGAGAGAGGACTCATTTCAATTTCGACTACTTTGTATAATATTAGGATTTCAGACGGTCGAAATGAGTGAACTTTGTTGTCAGCCCACGAGAGTTGTGAGGTACGTTAGTTTGCACGACACGACATCCCACGTCAGCCGTCAGTTATTCGGAATCATATTCCGAGATGGACCTCATGACGAGTTGTTCTTATCGTCACCTCGAGCTGGTGTATTGCGACTTGAGAGCTTCGCTGATGATTCTTCAATTCCCAGATTTCCAAAAACCTCATCCCGAAGAGTTTCCGCACGACCACGAAAGATGTCGACTTCTTTTTCATCTTGCTCCTCAAGCGTGGTCATTACTCCCAAAACATCCGTCCTTCCTACTTCACCACCCTCTACCTCATATGAAGATCTCCCTACCCCGCCTCCAACTCCCACCAAGCCTGCCCGACCAATCCATGCATTGGGTGGTCCCAACTCGGTAACATCTACATCCAAAGATGTCAAAACAATCCCCTCGCTATACACCCTCCCTACAGAATTGCTTCTCCACATCATCTCGTACCTCCCAACCGCCACATACCCATCACTCATCCAAACCTCGCACCATCTCCAAGGATTCTTCAATGCACACGCTTCATCCATCATTGCAACCCAAATTCAAATCCACCATTCCCACGCGGCCTCACTCCTCCAAGCAACCTTCAGTGCCGAAGATTCTTCAGGAAACTTATGGCTCGTCCCAACTCACCCTTCAGTACTGCTCGCCGAGGAAGGGATGTGGGATCGCGAAGGATCCGTCGACACTCTCCAGACTCTTGACTTTGGACCACGAACCGCAATGAAGCAGTCTCTACGACTCACTCAACCAGGTCCTCAATTCCTCCTCTTCCTCGAGCGAAGAGGCTGGGAAATCGACACCAGATTCGCAATGGTATTTCAAGGCAAAGAAATGCCAGTCGAGGAGAGACTTCAGCGAGAGGAAGCCTTGAGCTGGGCCCTTGAACGTTATAGTATTCGTCCTTTCCTATCCGAGTTAGCTTCCTTTGTGGATTTTGATCTTCCACCCAAATCTGGCAAGAATGTTGATTCTAAAGCTTCGAAAGCCTCAAAACGCCCCTCGCTTGGCTCCAAAATGAGAAACAGATTTCACGAAGTAAAACAGAAAACGAAAAAGATATTCTCGAAAACACCATCTCCACCACAAGAAGTCGAAAAACGCTCTCTCCTCTTCGGCGAAATCGAACCTGAAGTCCCTACCACCCCTTCCTCCCCATCAAGTCCCATCAATGAAAAAAACACAAGCAGAGAAATCGAATATACGACTAAACCATTACCCCATCGTCACCCATTCGCAGATTCCTTGGATTGGTATTTTAAATCTTCTCACGCTGCCGTATTAAATGAAGGCCGGGATGGATCGTCCGAAGCTGCTACGGTGTATGATTCCGAGGAAATGGATGGGGAGGAATTTTTTGATGTTGGGGATTTGTATGTTGAGCAGGGGACGAGAGCTAGGTTCTTGCGATGGCAGAGGGGGGTGGAGAAGAAGGCGAAGGAGGGGAGGAAATGTGTTGAGGGGTTTTTTCAGGGATGTAGGTGTTGGAGTTCGCGGAGCTTGGGGAGTGATGTTGTTTGATTGCTTTGGGAATGGAGTTTAACTGTGCGTGGCGTATGGGGTATGTGTGGGATATTGTGGATTGGAATATGGACAGGGAAACTGGAAAGAGATACAGGACAGTCATCTTAACACGGGGAGTTGTTTGTGATGCATTGGCTGGAAATTGCATTGCGGGATTGCGAAATAGGGAGTATTTGGGACAGGATTATATATGCAGTAGAGATGGGCTTTAGATGCATGGTCTGCGTCGGCGATTGATTTGTATTAATATCGAGGGAGCGCTGGTTACGTTTCTACCCACTTCCCCACGTGGCTGGGTTTTCTTTATATAGTTTTACTGAAGATAGCTTCATATATAGTTTTATCTTGATCGTATCAATGATCATCCAAGCTTAAAACTTGCAATCTTCCATACAAAATAGCCTTCTTTAAGCGCCTCACTCACGCGTTTTCCTCCAAATTAGGCGACCCGCATATTTTGTTGCACATCATTTTACCCTCTAATAGACTAAAAATTCCCCAGTAAAACTACTGTTTTCCCTTCGGAAAATACACATAAACAGGTGAGCTTCTTGGAGTGACTGAGTTCAGTCTGAAAAGAGTTCTAAGTAATATCCTATAGAAAAATAGGTGTGAGGTTATGTAGAGGGTAGAAGGCCTGATGGGGGAGCTTTATTATCCACGTGACTATCTATTTAGCCCCCAAATGAGATCCAAGGTAGCTTATACTCTCTTACTGTAATAAAAGGTAGCGTATACGCTACCTTTTATTTATGGGGGGGGGTATATTAGCTTATCCCTTAAATTGTTAATAATAGCTTATCTCTCAAAGATTTCTTAGTCTTCAAAAAGCGCTCATCCGTCAACAGTGATCTGACCAGTCCACCAACAGTTTACCCGATACTTCATTTGTGGACCCTAAGCCTAGTCTCTTTTAATGGCTTTGAGCATATTTGACATCGGGTTGGTCGAATTGGTTCTAAATATTTTGGTACAATACGATATCCTGAATGGTAGTTGATTCTTCCAGTTTTATAATGAGGAGAATTTGCCAGGTCATTGTTTGGAGTACTCGCGACTTATTTTTTGACATTCTTTGAGCTCACTCAATATATATAAACTTCCGATCAGAGTCTCTTGAACTGTTTTCCTTCAAAGTCATTAAAAATACTCCATAAAAATGTCCTCAAACATCCAAAAACTTAAGAATCCTTTCGAGAGCTTGTTTATCCCCTTCTCTCGTTTCCTTCAACATCTCATCTACCCACCCATCCGTCCAACTCCCTCCAAAATCCACCAAGTAACAATCATCATTTCCACTATCAATCAAAACATTCTCTGGCTTCGCATCACCCCAAATAACATCGATATCGTGCAGCCTACCAACCGTTTCCGTTATCTGCGTCGTCCATTTCCCACGTCTCTCGAGTGAGATGGATGCGATTCCACCTTCAATTCTCTGCAAAGGTTTATCATGAGGAATGAAATTTCCAGGATCCCAAGTACCCCATCACTGTCGTCCGTGACCAAACCAACAAGTCTAGGTGCGCGAATGGAAGAATCATACTTGGAATTAGAAATCTTTTGGAGACATTGGTATTCCCTCTCCACTGCTTTGCGAGAGCGTTCTGTTGTGATTTTACAGCACATTTGCTGGTTTTTGATTTCGACTTCAGCTATGTATCCGAATCCACAAGGTAAATTGTTGAGAACGGTCACTTCTTTTGATGGATATCGAGGTAGATGTAGACTATTGCTGATGATATCAGGATGGAGGTAGACGTTCACTTTTCGTGGCGTGGGAGTTTGTTTCGTCGTCGTTTCCCCATCAATTGCCACGAGGTCAAAACAAAAGGTTTCCGGGTTAAGATCTGAATGCAGATCCAAAGGGTATTTCGGGCCTTCCTCAACAACAGGTGCAAGGGGAGCAAAATCTCTCCAGCCGGCTTCGATGATGAGATTGCACACTTCGCATTTTAATCTCATTGCCTCTTCTTCATCACCTTCTAAGCTTTCTTTGACGTACTGCGTGAGAAGGGTTGTTGTTTTGTCGCCTAGCAGAGCGCCAGAGGGTTAGCGATCAGGCGTTTTTGGGACTGAAAATATGTATGTTCGGTGGTTCTTTGTTCAGAAATATTGTGAGTGACCTTCTAGATCTGGCTCAGGCGCTAGATGGATTTTCAGTTGGCATTTGGTTGGATTTCGCTAAGCGCGCGCGTAACGGGAGAGTTTGTTGGGGAGACTGATCCACAGTACGAACTGGTACGGGAAAACCAAGAAGACTATACAGCTCTTTGTTTCTTCTTCGTACACCTGCACATACTTATTATGGCTAATTTGTGGTATCTTAACTCATTACTGATATCGAGGGCCTGGAGCTGTTTGAGTTGAGACTTTGTTGTATTTCGCTGGCTTACAACTTCTGATACCCCTAGATCCTTCTTGTTTAGTTGTAGAGTGGATATAAGATTGCTTCCTTTCAACTTGAATATCCACTCCACGAAAATCTTGAAAGAGTTCAATTATTTTGTTGCGCTCCACCCTTCTGAGTGGATTTAGTAGCACGCTGCTAAGATGAACCACACCCCTGAGCTATCAATTGTATTGTAGAACAACCGACGGTCGTAAGCACTTAGTTTCAACCCTATGTTGTAGAGCTAAGTCATTTTTATCCTTCAATAAAAGGAACAGTCAATCAGACACATGGGTGGATTTAGTAGTACTAGTGCATCGAGTAAGTCACACTTCATGATTTACACGCAGCCACAGATTTAGCCAATGATATATGAGAAATGTGTTCTTGCTTATTAGAGGGCCTAGATGGAGTGGGGGACGAACTTTGGAGGTGGAAAAACAAAATGATTGATAGAAGCACACCTTAACCACCTCAAGTACTGCTGTTGAGGGTTGTTGTCTGACGCAGAATTAACAGTCCCTTTGTTCCCAGTATCATATCATGTCAATGAGAAACATTTTTGCAATGGAGATTTTGCTAGATTTCGCTGGTTTTACATAGGAACCTCGTACACTATTCTACGATCCACCTCCATGCTCTTTCACCCCGGAATTCACTTCAGTGTTTCGATGTGCCTCTGCACTCCCGCATCTTTCGTGTACCGCAAAGACACGCCATATCTCTTCTCCTGCTTCCCGTCTCCTTCTTCTGCTTCCTTATCCTCCAAGAGTTCTGCCTGTAAATTGTATGTGCTTGGGTTTTTGAGAATAAGCAAAATATCTCCCATAACCTCGATCAGCATATCACGGCAGAGAGTACTTTTCCTGTCTTCTGTTGTTATCTCGGTTGCTGGACGAGTGGAATCATCTTGTCGGCCAGTTAACTCAGAGATTCGGGTGGTTAACTCCTGGTTTTGACGAGTCAATTCGTTGACCTCGTGGGCGAGTTGGCGATGTACTTCATTTTTGTACTCGAGGACACCTTTCTCTAGATACGCAAGCTTGCTATCGAACACGTTTCGGTTGGCAATGGTTGACGAGATTGAGCGAATTGTTTGATGAGAGGTTGCCTAAAGATTATTAGTTGGTAAAAATTCGAGGAGAAATATTGCTATCAAACACCTACAGGAAGTGTTTTGCGAAAAGCTGGAAGCGCCGTGAGACCTCTCTGACCAAGTCTTGTAAGGTTGAGAGCCATGGTTATGAGAAATGGGATCTCAAGATGGGCTGGAAGGTTGGAAGGGAGGTGTAAAATGAAGAGACACCTTAAGTGTTTTATGGCGAAGTGTGGAGAATGGATGACAGTATGACGTGGTGTTTCACGATATGCGGATGTTTATCATGAAACCTAGCAGATATTTATAGTCTTCAGAAGGCGCTAGTACTCGCGCTAACTAAGCGAGAAGTCAAGTGACTAATTCAGGCAACAGACGAAGTGCTGTTCACTTAGTACTAGTAACAGGCTTTGGCATCACTATAGAGGTGAAATATGCACAAGAGACCTGAATGAACCATTAAACCGACACGACCAGCAGTAAAGAATAGTTACATTATTTTCGCTATCTAGAAGAACTCGCCTAATATCCTTACCAAAATCTCGATTTACAGTAAGATATAGGACGACGAGCGACTTACTGCCGCTTTTCATGTTTACAGCGAGAGTAAACAATAGCAGGTTAATTTAAAACATAGCAGGGAACCGATGACTTATCAAGTCATCTTTAACTCTTTTGATTATATTTGTCGATCGATATGCGGGTAGCCGTCATATACATCATTTCAAGACCTCGTCACAAAGAATCACTACCTTTTGGTGAAAGTCAGCAAAAGAAGTAAGTAAAAAATACTTTATTATCCGGAAACTCTATCTATATAAATTCGCAACCTATTCTATTCCCTCTCAAAAAGCAGATCCCAACAAAAATGAAAAGGAAAAAGGAGAAGTACAAATGAAACGAACAAAGAACCCAAGACTGATCCTCACTTTGCACCTTCCAAGCCTGGGAGTCTAGAAACTCCCTATGTACAGATCTAATGAGAAAAGAACCGCCCCCCAACAACCACCATTCAGTGTGGAGACCACAATTTCATTCCGGGGTCTTCACTTTTTAGTTACCCCAGTTGACACGACCCCAGGGAGCATGGTTTCTACCTCCATGATCTTTTCGGCTTCTCCATCCCTCGGACCATCCTCCGGACCACCCATCAGAGGCACGGACAGGGTCAGCGGTGAGAGTAGAAGAGAATCCTGCGGAGGAGGCCTGGGAAGTGATGAGCGACGAGGTAGACGAGACAGATGATGAGGTAGAGCTCTCAGAGGTACTTAGTACAGAGCTCTCACTCGTGCTTCCCACCCCGCTAACGCCCACAGTCGTGAAGACAGTCGTTACTTCTGTTCGAGTCTCAAATATCACGGAGACGCCACACACCGAAGCAGAAGTTGGCAATGATGTTCCCGAGTTTCCGACGACCGTTGAACCAGGTGATATTGTCGGGGTACTAGTTGGAGCTGGGGTGTAGCCTACAGCCCCTGGGATATCTGTGTTTATGCAGGAGCAGGCTGAGGAGACTTGACTAGCATTTTCACAGTTGACGATGTTGGCGGGGAAAACTGTGGCGGTCGAGGGTGAGGTTGTATAGGTTGCGCAGAATGGGGCGAGCTCCATGGAGTGACCATCGAAATGGCGAAGGCAGTTGTCTGGATGACAATCTAGCGAAGTGGTTAGCGGGATGGAGGTTGTAACTGGCGGGGTTGATGTAGAAAGAGTAGAAGTTTCCGTGGCGTGAGAGGAAGCTGTTGTGGCATTCAATGTAGTACTCGAGAATCGCGAGGTAGTAGAGTTCAAGTGCGTGCTGGTCGATGATGGTGTTGGAGATGGTGTAGTTCCGGTATGTATACAAGAACACGCTGAGGAAACCCCTGGGTAAGTGTTAGTAATTGCCTACTATGGAAAGTCTCGGACAGGATTTTGGTAGGCCACGGAATTTATTCGAGAAAAATTGAAGAAAATGTTTCAAGACAAAGGGAAAGGGGTAGTGCCAGAGCAGTTTCCCCATTAGCTTACGGGATGGATTGGAATCGCAGTTTTCCACTAGGGAGGGAAAGTTTGTGGCAGTTGAGACAGAGGTGGTGTATGTGGCACAGAACGGCGAGAGGTCAGTGGAAAAGCGCTCAAAATGGCGGAGACAATTGTCGGCTTGGCAATCCAAGGGCGTATTTGATGGCAGTATCACTGGCGTGGTCAATGTTCTTGGGGGGGATGTTGAAAGCGAGGTAATATTAATAGAAATGGTTGGGAAGATGGATGTTGATGTCAGGTTGGAGCTGACAGAGGAAGAGCTGAGAATCGATGTGGTAGAAATCTGGGAGGAGTTTGTGCAGGCAGTAATCGTAGAGAAAGCCGTAACTGTTGCTGTTGCTGTGCAATCAGTTCCTGTCACCAGCATTGATGGAGAAAATGCAATAATGGCGGCCGCTACCGCGAGTCGGGAGTTTGGAAGCATCTTTTCTTGTTGAACTGGAAGTAGCCCGAGGAGGAGAAGATCCAAAATAGATTGTATTGTGAAAAGCAATCAGAAATAGTGGGTATGAAGCGAAGGTCAGAATGAAAGATTGGCGATGCTCTTGTGAGTTGAAGATAAATAAGGGGATTGATTCTAGGAACTTATATCTATACATGATGGATCCGACGGCATGAAAAGTTGGAGGAGAGAGATATATTGAATCATAACTGGCAATAATTGTAACCTTGCAGATGGAAAAGGGATGTCTCTTAAGTGTCTAAGGAAACGAAAGTGAGACTTCACAAGCCCTAGCCGAGGGATGCAGACAAATGCAAGGGTATATTGAAACATGGAAAAGAACGATTGTTCTCAGGAGATGAATTAAGTAAGACTGATAAGGGAATTCGAAAGGGAGAAAAACAAGAACATATAAAGTTTACCCAGGTAAAGAAATCGGTAATGTCACAAATCGTGACATTTTTTCAACGTCTGAAGAGCTAGCCTAGCTATTAGCTAGTGCTATATTACAGATTACAATAGGCAAGTGGGAGAGATAGATATAAACTAATTTCATCCAGGCTGGAATCTCGTTGTTGCACTGGAGAATTGAGTGATCAGGTTGTGTAACAGAAATCCAACCAATCACATCAGGGCGGGGTACATGATGCATTGTACAAGGGCGACTAGATTTCCCGATACGGGAAAGATGAAGCTATACCGAGCTAGACAATGGAATTGAAGGAGACGCGACTTATTGAAGGGATTGAAGACCTCAGTGACGATGTTTTAGGGGGAAGAAGTTGAGAGTGAGGGAGGACGCTTGGCAGCCTAGCTCAACCTGACGCTGCAGGCACCTGGAGGGCCAAAGCGCTGAGCTCAGATTTCTATCAAATTATTGTCGTTCATCTTCACCCCCCCTTCGCTCTTTGCCCTCCCTCTTCTGTCGCAACTCACCCCAAGTTGCTGTGAACCTCCGCCTTGCCTCGACTCCGTCAAAAACACTGTATCGCTTCTTTTGTAATTTCAACCTCCATGACGACAACTTGAGAAGGATACGCTGGACGCGGGAGTGCGGGAGCTGATTTTAATTCCAATCCGTTTGGCAAAGGTTTCCCTCATTTACAACCCCATCTTGCCATCATGGGTGTTTGCGCCTCCTGTCTTGGGCGAGGCAGCGAGCGAGATAGAGAGACTTCCGACGAGGTAAGTGACTTAGACGACTCCGATCTACGAGGGCGAGGTCCCTCCCGAGGAAGACGGACATCACGATGCACTTGGCAGAAAGAGACGAACTCACGCTGACGCCCTTTCCCACAGGACGAGAGCTCGCGATTACTCTTCGATGACCCCCATGGCCATCACTATGGCAGCTTCGCCGACCAGCACGCTGGAACTACCCAAGCAGATCCACAAGAAGTTCAGAGGGAGACAGAGGCCTTGCAGAAGGTCGTAGCACAAACATCAAAGTACGCATCTTGAGCACTCTGAACCATTCATTACGAGCCTATCCATCTTGATCTTTCTGCAATATTCCATTGATTGCGTGTCATTTCGCACACCCTTATTATTGCATTTACCCGTGGATCTGTCATACTGACTTGTCTCCCGCCCGTAGCCATCTTGTCGATATCTTTGCCATGGTACCACCGAATGGTCAAACCGCCGCGTCCTCCGTCTTTCCCGCCCAAAACGCGAAGATCCTCCGTTACCAGGACGTTCTCGCAAAGATGTCCTCAGACGACCAATCGATCAAGGCCAAGCCGCTCTCTGCAGAGAACACACCTAACGTATCTGATGGCTGGTTGTCGGAGGAAGACGATGTGGAGGAGATGAAGAGTTACAAGCCTGTCAAATCAGACGGCATAGGCCCCCTTCTTGGAGGCTTCGAAAATGCAGATTCAGTCATGGAATAGACATGGTTGGCAGCCATGATGCCCAACGATACCCTTTGTTTTGTGTTGCACGGCGTTGAGGCGCTGGGTTGTTGCAATACCATGATATTTGGCCTGCTTTCGATGCAATCTGTATGCGATCTGAAGATGGGACAGGAGGTTATTGGCGTTTGACTGGACCAGCAAGCGTAATTTGACTATGCGTTGTATCATTCCAGCATTTCCTTTGTCAAAAGCGCTTGTTTACTGGCTACTGGGTCGTTGGACAGAGCCTATCAAATTACCCTTCTGCTCTGCAGTCTGCAACAGATGTTCCATTGAGGGTTAGCCACGTTCACAAAATTTCACTTTTTTTTAGTCTGCAGACTCGTCTCATAAAGACCTGGGTGTCCCTCGATGCTGTTCTTCTTTTCCTCTTCTCATTTTCTTTCATTTTGCTCGATGTGAGGGCGAAGTCATGCCAGTGCTGCAATCTACCGCGTAGACTTCGTCATGGCTCTGGCTAATGTGCTGCAGCTTCGGGCGCTTAATCTACAACGTCAACAAACATCAATTCAACTCAAATCCCCGTCCTTCCCTCGCCACCTGCACAACATAACCTCACCTCTCGATAATAGCATCCTGATCTATATGTCAATCTGCTCCTCGCCATGAAATTTTGATTCTGGTTCGCCTCGATGTTCGCTTCCAACCGCTGGCTAGATCTCTAAGCGCCCGGAAATCCCCAACGTCCACTCCCGACTTCACAGACAAGGTCTACCACTGGACGGAGAAAAGGATACGATGTCACTTGGATCCTCAGGTTACAAAAAAAGCTATAGGGCCGTTTCATCGTTACACACTACTGCTACCTCAGAAAACAATTACATTCCATACCCCCGAACCCTTCCCGGCGCCGTCGTCAATACCCAGATCCATTTTTCCTCCAAACCCTCAAAGGAAACCCGTGAACCAACGAAATTTCTCAAAACAAAAAACAACGCCCTGCCCATACCCGTCATGTCACCAATTTGCACCAAATTTACCTCGTCGAGGCCATGTTCTGGTTCTTCTGGTACTTGAGTTCGTCGATCTCACGATACAGCTTCTCGATCGTATCTTGAGAGGCCTCGATTGAGGCGCCTCGCTGATGCCCCCGTTGTTCCTCCTTCACCCATCGATTGATCCGATCTTGCTCTTTTCGAACACGGCCTTCCTTTGTATCGATCTTGGTGCAGATTTTGCACTTCTCGGACTTGGGTATAGTGTTCATGATGAGTTTCATGCCGCAAGTTTCTCCGGTTCGATACTCCTTGGAGCAGTGCTGGCGGAAGTGACCCCACTTATGGCAGTGACAGGTCATTCGGTATTGGTCGTAGAAGCACATTTTGGCGAAGGTCTGTGCTTTCGTCAGTCGGGCTCTTCTTCGACCGCACCTGAAACCGATATGTACTTGGGACTTCAAAACTTACTGGCTGTGGTTCAATACTTGAACTTGGAAGGTATGTCTGTTAGTTGGAGCAAGGTGCTCAAGATGAAGAAGGTTGGAGTTTGATTGAATGGTGCTTGATAAATGTTTGAGGAATTGGAGAAGTATCCCAGGTGTTTGGATCTGAAGAGTGATTGCTGATTGATGATGATACAGATTCGAATATGTGGTTCTGAGGGGTGCTCTTTATACACCTCTCTTTCCATGACCGGCTGGGATGTGGGAAAACATTCTCCGTCGATTATTGCGTCGAAGCCGATGGTCATCACCTCGTCTGTTCATTTTGCGGTCTCCCCCCGCCCGCCTTCTCACGTTCAAGCCAACAGACAACGCATTTCTGCAAGTTGTGCCGTTTGTCACCCCAGGCCCCCATACAGGAAAACATATCGCTTTCTTGTGGAACGCAACCAATTCGTATCACAACCCTGCATAAATCGCAAAGCTGGTCTGTTGCCACTTGTACTGGCCTCCACTTGGATGATCCGGCCCTATCGAGGCAAATGGATTTTCACATCGATAGGATGAAAGCTCAAGATGGTCAACTGCCCGCACATGCCGGGTACTCTTGCATATTGATTGAGCTGGTGTATGCTGTCGGCATGTGTTAATTGCAATGTTTTTCAATCACGTTATGACCTCTTGATCCATGGACTCGACGGCCGCCAAAGTTGGCCAGCTTGATTACTGGTCAATGAGATGAAGCTCCTGCGGGGCTTCCCGTTTGTTGATGGACACGGGACTATCCATGGCCTTGACTAAGACCGCACTTTCTTGTGTTTGAGGATCAATATCCAGCATTACCAAACAAATCCCTCACCTCCAGAGCTGTTACCCAACCGGATCGAATGGCTATTCAGCCGCTCTTTTGTTATTCTCAAGCTGGGAGATTGTTGAGAAGCCTCATGCAGCATGGATTGTCTTGTTTTTCTGGCAACTCCTATATTTGCTATATTATCCGTTCGAGGCTCTCGTCCTTTCGGGCCGCGAGTTATCACACGTTGGTGGCGGTCCATTGACATGCCAGAATCCTTTGGAAACCACCTCGATATTGGATTATGCCTTGGCCATATCCTTGGACATAGCTTTCAAGTCAGCAGACTGCTAGCCACCGTGGAAAAACGGATCTGTCTTATGTAGCCAGCAGAAGCCGCATACCTTTTGTGAGAAATGGTTCAGCCTACTTCCGAAATAGCCTCCTCTTCTCCCTTGCTGGATGGCTGGCAAGGATGGCTATGATGCGTTGTCAGTGATGCCGTGAGGCAAGATCAACCGCTCTTCATCACTATGCATGTGGAAGCAACGAGAAAGATAGGGCTTCTGCAGATCTCTGCGTCTTCTCGCCACTCGGACAGGTTTCCATTACAATTCATGGCCGTTTTTTGTTCGCTAAGATGTTGGATTCATAATTTCTAATGGGGGTCGTACTGACGTGGCGAGCTCACTATGGCTCTTTCTATCTCGAGTCTTATTCGAAGGATGTTAAGTTCCGGCTGCCATGCAGTCTGGATTTGAATGGCACGGCTTCTTTTCATCATATCTTGACTTTCTGTCACATTCCTCAAGTTTTTTGGAGCCTGCATAGGAGTTTTAAGGCCAAAGACAGTTTTCTGCCGGCATTGACGGTTGGTAAGGCTTCTATTTTCATGTTATCTGGAGTGGCTTTTCATGCTGCTGATCCCTTTCCTGTTCTCTTATTGCTCCATGTCATAGACCCAAGTTTGTTGACTATTGCTGAGGCAAGTTTTCACGGTGGCAAAGGCTATGCAAAGCTGCATCAATAGTCACACCAAGATTATGAGCTAATTGAAGATGCTAGAAGATGGCAGCTTGCAGCTTGAGGCGGAGCCTGTTTCTGGCCCAAAGTGGAAGCTGACTTGGATCAGGGATTTGGCAATGACGGACTTGAGCTGATCGATGGGCGTTTTTTTCTTTTTTGGTACACGAGAGATGAGGTGGTTGGGGAACTTCTTTTTCGGCGAGAGAGCCTACGTCGAAGATTGCCTGATGCAAGAGAGCTGATATGTTGGGGATCAGAAATTGGCCGCGGAGGCGATGTTTACAGAATTGTCCGGCCCCTTCTCACGAACCGATAGGTGATAGCGTTGGTAAACAAGGCCCCTTTTCTGGCCAAGCGAGGATTATTCCCCGAAGCTCCAAAAACCAAAATGAAATTCAAGATGTTACGTTTCCGTGACGAGGGTTTCGCAAAGCCTCACTTTGACAGTGAGAGGAGACGTCTCTTTTAGAGAAGACGTCCCAAACAGAATTCAAGATGTAGTGTCCTGATGTTCGGGACACCTTAAATCATGTGCTAAATACTGTCTGCGAGAAGGCGGAGGTTGCTTTTCTGTTCCGCTCAACCTATCAGCGGTGTGTCTGGCCATGCGAGAAAATTAAGGTGTGTGCAGCCTCACCAATTACTCTTCCCAATTGCTCCCACCAAGTAAGACGTTTGTATGGCTCGTTGGTCGATGAGATGCGGGAGGCTTGGAAGACGATAGCGGAGCGAGTGCTGGCTAATATGAGGCGGGGGTTCGTCCTATGAGGGTGAAGAGCCATGAAGCCAGGGGGGAACAACATTACTGCTGGGAGGGGTGGGTCATCGCCGTCCCTCATTCGGCAGTGGTCAACCACTATCAAACGACAATGTCTCTCACGAAATTGACCATCACCAAGGATAGAAGGGTTATAGAGAGGCCGAACAATTGAAATTCTTTGAGCTTGAAAGGGTAATGGCCAATCCTTCTGTCCTGATCAAATCCCAAAATGGCGATTGATCTTCATG
Organism: Hymenoscyphus scutula; assembly: GCA_001399465.1. Classification (NCBI taxonomy): domain Eukaryota; kingdom Fungi; phylum Ascomycota; class Leotiomycetes; order Helotiales; family Helotiaceae; genus Hymenoscyphus; species Hymenoscyphus scutula. The sequence goes on along the minus strand of LKTO01000112.1, from coordinate 40,896 downwards.
GGAAAATATGGAGGCTCGGAGTCCACGGATGTACGTATAAGGTACCTTCTTCCAAAGTCGTCACAACGTCGGGCCACGGTACATGTGCATCCAGGGGCCTGAGGCAAGGCCGGTGTGAGTGATGCAGAGGGGGGAGAAAGCTGGGTCGCGTTGATGGAGGCCAGATCAGGGGACAGGGACGCAGCAGCAGCAGCAAGCAGCGAGCTGTAATGCAAATGCACTGCGATACGGTCCAATGCGTGGCGTTAGTGTGATATCAGAGACCGCATGTCTTATGATCTTTTTCGGCCGTGGGCTAGCCATGCTTCAATTGATGGAGATGGGTATGGTGAGGTGATCCGGGACAGGGCGAGGGAGTGTGAGGTCAGAAACATGAGTTGTTCTTGTCACGTAGTCTCGAGGTTACTTGGTGATGGGCTCTCGACATGCGGTGGCCTACTCTCTGCACACACTCTTCGGTCTGTCCTTTTCCTCGACCGAGTTGATCTAACTCAAACGTATCTAGGTCATTGCGTACGTATGAGGGTGTGTGGTAGCAAGAGTATTAGCGAGGGGTGAGCTGGCCAGCGTGCATTACATGTTCTTGTTTTCCTTGGGTCTTTTTCGTCTTGTTGGCCAGCTACCGAACCAGATGTTGATTATGGCACTGCAGAGGGTCCAAGTCGTGGTTGTGGTGGTCAAGAATTCGGCCAGCCTTGGATTCAGGGCCAATGAAAGGGGGGTTTTCGGCCTGCGTTGTGAGGCTCTAACACTGACTTTATATTGCGCCTGCATGCAGCAATCAGGACGCGTTGAAAGCGACCGCCTTCCTTCTTCTCTCGTTGAAATGTAGTTCCCATAAGTGGGGTCCGAATGAAAAGGTCATGAGTGACACGACCGGCCACCAAGTGCTAGATAGGGAATGGAAGAGGGGTGGAAATCGATCGGTCATGGCAGCTTTCACGATTCTTTTCGTCGATTACGTTACATGGTGCCTGACGATTAGACGGCAGTTGGTTTCTCTTTTCTTTTACATTTTTCCGGTCATGACGGTTCCCTCTTATGGTTAATTCCGTGAGGTTTCGTAAGAAGTAAGCATGTTATTTAAACTCTGATATTGAAGTGGTTGGTATTAGATGCATTATTGGTGCCTTACTCACCCTCTTACGCCTTAGAAATGGACCACGTGATATAAGCCTTGAGCTTTCTTTCCATTGGATGAGGATGGCGAAAACATCCGATAGAGGGGTTACTGAGTTGGAAGTTGTGCTTGGGAACAAGTACCAGGCGGAGCTTGACGGGAATTTTCTTGAACTGTTTACTTTGCGAGATCGAAAGCTGTGTTCAGAATTCGTTGTTTGTTTGCGGAAGAAAAGGAACTTTAGACGAGGCAAGGAGTACAAGGCAAATGGGTTCCTTGTTTGCTCTTGATGCAAAGTGTCTCAGATTGGGATAAGGGGTGGTTTTGTGACCCCGCTAAATTACGAGTCACGATCACGACGACAAGTCAACCCTTTGTCAAGAATATAATGCGAATAGCAACCCAAAACAACAATTTTTTGAATATAAACACAGAATAAACTTGCACTTCCGTATCCCCTCCTCCTACGCATGCAAAAATCTAGCTTGAGTCAATACCTACCATCCATCAGCGAAATCATGTCTCTGGAACTCGTTCACCCCTCCAACGAAGCCCAAAATGAGTCGAATGACACCCATAAACACACATTTGCAGACCTCCCATCAGAAATTCTACTTCAAATCCTGTCCTACCTCGATATCCCTGATCTCCTCCCCATAACCCGAACCTCCCATCAACTCCGCCACCTCTCTCTCGACCCCCTCCTCCACACCACACGTCTCCACCGAGCCTCCCTCTCCCTCTCCCACTCCATTACTGTTCGACCGCCTCTCGCAGAATTAATGGCACATCGAATTTACATCACACGCACGACCCTCGCTGCTCGTTCCCTGGGCTGGAACCTCACAAAGATAAAGTTAAACCGACAGCTCCGCCATCGACCCAGCGTCGACACGCTGGTAGAAATGGGTGTTCTCCCTGGGGAATGTTATAGGAGGGGGAAAGGCTGGGTAAGTCCCCGAATTGTGGAAGCTAAAAGGAAGGTGGAGAGGGAGAGGGTGAAGGATGTTTTGAGGGGGTGGGTGGGGGAGTGGAGGGGTAAGAGGATGGTGCAGCTTGAGAGGGAGGTTGTGGATGTTAAACCTGATGTTAGGAGATTGGTGACGAGGTTTGCGAGGGATAGGGAGGGTAATACGAGTACGAGGCAGAATAGATGGGGACGGGAGGCCAGGGGGGGGAGGAGGGAGGCTCCTACGAGGGCGAAGGTTCTTGGGTTGAGGAGATTTTGGGAGAAGGTTGGGGAGGGGTCTTGATTTGTGAGTTGATATCTACTTTTATGGAGTTTTGCGAGCTACAGGGTGCGGGGGGAAATATGTCATATATATGTAATATGTCGCAAGGTTCGAGTTGTATCCATCTGAGAATTTGAGACAACAAGAATAGTTCTGGCAACAACTGAAAAATTCTAGCTCCTTTCTTTAACGTATCTTAATTGGGGATTGAAGTAAATAAACTATACTTTGTTTACGTCGTGCTTAAAGCGTTTATTACGTTAATACGAGAGGTAGTGTAAATCTAAACTATACTTAAGAGTAGAGAAGTTATTTAAAGTACTTTAAGTAGTACGCTAAGTAGTATAAACTATAAAACTAGTCTTTAAATTAATCAATTTAAACCTTTTTCTCTATTTTCTCTTAAGTCGACTACTATCTAGCGTCGCTTAAAGCGCTATTTTAAAAGTTACTTCTAGTTCTATTCTAGCTTTTCTAATTAGTTAAGCTATTAAGAGTATCTATAAGAATATAAGCTTATAAGTACTCGTAGTAGAGGTATTTAAAAGTAAATAGATTAGTACTCTATTATATATAAGAGAAATATAAAAATTAAGAATCTATATACTTAATATTTAAAGTCTTAGAGATTATAATAATATAGCTATTAAAAAGAGATCTATAGATACTTTAAATATAATTAAATAAATAAGATTAATAAAAGATAACTCTAAATAATAGAAACAGAAAATTTAGTTCAAATAAATTAAAATAATACTTTTATTAAGATATATAGTTTGATTTAATTATTAATTTAACTATATAATTATCCCGCTTAAATTAGATATAGCTTTTTAGCTAAAGAGTAAGAACTATTAAGAAGAGAAGTTAATAGTTTTTTATATATAAAATATTATAATATATACTAACACTCTTATATAATTAGTACAGTTATCCTACTCACCTTCGAAATTTTATTTAATAGTTGGATTTCAGCTGAGCTTTCTATTCGTAAAATTCATATATTGGGCAGGGGTCGAGAAAAAACTATATGGTAGCACGACACAGCCTGGTCAGCTGAGTGCCCTTCAGGCTGTGATCCTGTGAAGCTGAAACGAACCAGAGTTGGAATTGCGATCATTTTTTTGTGTGCCCCCATATCTCCACACCTCCAGTATCAACGGCGACTCCAGCCAGCAGAATTTGGAAAGTATTTTCTCAGGGAGATGGAAGGTGCAGCCACCAGCAGAATCGCGGTTGCCTTCAAGCAATCCAACTAGTCGACAGCATCAAGAAACTCATCGACTTTTGGGACTCCGTCCAAAATACACCAGACAACATTCGAACTGTGCTTCAAGATTTAGAAATACTCACTTCCGTGCTTAAAGATATATATCGAGCACAAGTTGAGCATGGACTTGATCCTAATACCACGAGGCTACTTCAAAACTATGAGTTCGAATATTCGTTATTTTCTCATTTAGCTCGATTAATTGAAAACTTTCGCAGGCAAAGAAAAGAATAACTCTCTTTTTGAAATTCCGAATAAACTACAAACTAGATTCAGGTCTAACAAGAAACGGATATTGAAATGGACAGCTATTAAAGGTGCTTTCCGGGAAAACAAAATCCGAGCTATGGAGAAATCAATTAACGACACAAAACTCACATTTCTACTTGCTCGCCAATGTTTACAGGAGTGAATTTCCTCCAACCATTACACCATCAGTATTTGACTATCGCTAATATAAGGTCACGAAGAACCACTCAGGCTGCATTCTTCCAGAAACCTGAAACTCAATTATCAGGAATCTCTCTGCACAAGACGTATTCTCCCCCACCATTTATACCGTCCGCTCCAGGTCCTTACCACGGAGACGATCGAATTTGTGCGTTCGCAGAGGATTTTGCCAACTCCCTAGAGAACCCATTCTTCGCTCAGCATTAAGACCATTGTTGTCAGAGACCATGACAGAACTCAAGAAACCCGATCCAGGTGCTCGGGAATCCGCAAGCGAAAGAGGAATAGTACCCCCGGTGGATGCTGCGGGAAAGATTTGTCAGGATGAAGCGACTACACAGCAAAGCAATTCCGACTCAAAGGATAATATTGCGTTGGCCAATGACCCCTCCACGAATTTCCCTATCGCGCTCAAAAACAAGCAGCATAGACGATTCCCCGTCTCGCGTTCGGGAAGTTATTTCTCTAGTGTTATAGGCACTATAAGGATTTGCACGAAATATTACAAGACGTCGAAAACTCATGACGGGGAGATTAGAAAGGACTGTTTTGAGTCAGAGACTTCGTATAGCTTCATCCCTTCGCGATGGATTACACTATGTGGCTTATCCTATGGATTTCACATGCTAATTTCAAGGTCATCTAACGCCTGGCAATTCAAACCGAAAACTGTCAATATCGTCCCACGGAATGCTTTGGTCTTCCAATTCTGCGCAGCTAGTAACTTAGAAGGCTTAAAAAGATTATTCGCAACAAATACGGCCTCTGTGTGGGATACCTACTCTGATGGTTATTCACCATTGAATCTAAGGCGTCTTTGCTGTTCTTTAAGTCCAAATTTTCGGTGAACGCTAACCTTAATTGGTTCCCCAGGAGGCAGCGAGAGGTGGCCATCTGGAAACGTGTAAATTTCTCATCAATCAAGGTGCAGATACGGAAGCTCAGACAGATGAATACGGTTTGTCAGTTTTCCAATTAAACTAGTGCTATTGTATCTTTATTTAACAATGTGAATAGAAGCCCTCTGACAATGGTTTGCTTTCTTGTTGGGGAGACTAGCTTTCACAAGGAGAAACTGGCAACAATGGATCTCTTCATGGGGCAACTTGACTTCTTTGACTTCGATTCAAACGGGTGGGAGTGTTTGGGGGAAATTTGCCGCCCAGACGACCTTACAATAACAAAACCAGAGCTGGTAAAATACCCTGAGTATCTGATAAAACACTTCTTCGAGGAAATCAGAGAAAACTTATGTTTTGGTGGCTTGTCTCATGCTCTTGCTTCATCTCTATCACTAAGCGGTTCCTTGAAACTCACACAACTCATCCTTGAAATCGATCCTGATGCTGTAAATAAGTTTGATGTTTACGGCTGGGGTACATTTCATATATCAATTATAATACATGGCTTTGTCTGTTACAATCGTCCTGGCCCTCTGGCTCTATATGAAGGAGGAGCGGATCTACATCTTATGACTGAGTGGGATACATCCGATCGGCGAAAGCAATCTGGTCCTTTTGGAGAAGCAAGATGCTCCCCCACTTTACTTTCCCTACGGAGCTCACTATCATTCTGGCGGTGGCGGCACTTCATTCTTGACGCTCTTCAAATATTAGTCGAAGAGTTTGTTTCCGAGGAAATCAGAACTACAACAATGTCCAATCATGGTTGGACCTACGAGAGTCTTTCAAGGTTGTTCAGGTATCAATTCGAATTTTTGGATAATGGTGGTTCACGGCAGATGCTAGGCCCGGGGTGTCAGAATTGTTATCGTGTTGGGATGCCCGAAGAGGCTGCATGGGTTGGACAACTAGATAGAATGAAGCGAGGCGAGGAACCGGATCAATTTGAATTCAACCTCAACGAACTATGTCGAGTAGGCAGGAATAACAAGGAGCTATTAGAAGAGGGAGAGAAAGAGAGAGAAGAAAAGGAGCTCTTACCAGAGTGGCACCCATTTCATTGAATGATCAGGATCTTCTAGTACGAGGTAGTGTAAGAGCAATTGTAAGTTCGGTTCGTGCCTATGAAGAAAATCAGTTGAATAATAATATCTTAGGAAGTTGGGTGTCATCAAGCTACTTCATTGAATTTGCCTGGGATAATATCACTTTTCACAAGTTTTCTTGTATGTTCTGTTAAATTCGTTTCCCTTTTGTAAGCTTTTAAAAAACGTAGCTAAATCAGTGAGAGAAGCAAGAATCTGTCACTGAGCGTTTCCCTCTAGGACGTTCTTAGAAGATATATGAACTGAGTTCTGCAAAAACCAAAGCTCGCCCGTGACGCGTGAGATATATGTCAAAAAGACCACCTCAACAGGTTCTCAAGTCAGACTGTTAACTTGCAAGGTTGATAATACATTATATAATAGTTCTTGGGAGCTTTGGTCTGATTGCACTTTTTCAGTCTCAGAATAAAATGTTCACCAAATCCCGATGCTGTACCAAACATATAGAGTGCAAGTGGATCGGGATTTGACCCACTTGTCAAGAAATCTAAGCGAAGGGCGTGAAGCCACAGCTTATATTAGTGCTTCAACCACAAACCTGCCGATAACATCACTTTTATATCTGACCACTTATTCTCGTCGGAAAAAATGGAAGATAATGCTCCCACATTCCACCATCTGAATGTAAACCATACCCTCCCAAACCAATCCAAGATTTCTTCATATTAACAAAAAATAACAGAACTCAGCATCCCAACGTATCCTCTGGCTCCTCGAAGAACTAAAAACCCCCTACAATCTCATTCTCCACACCAGAAACCCACCAAACCACCCCACAGCACCCTTCCTCTCACCCCCCTCATTAAAAGAAACCGGACCCTACGGAAAATCACCCCTTCTCATAACCGGCGCGAAAGATGGAAATCGTTACATCCCTGAAGCAGCAGCAATAGCTACATATCTTATCCGCACCTTTGATACCGACGATTGCTTTGGTTTACGAAACGGTGATTGGATACGAGATGACATATTGACATCCGTCATTCTTACGGATCTCTCAAAAGCGATGGGAGTCATGCTAATGCTGGATTGTAAGGAAGTTGTGAATGGGGAATCTGATGAGTGGGATGGTCCAAATTTGAGAAAGGTATTGGGGGGTCTGGAGAGGGAATTAAAGGATGGTCCCGAAGGAGGATATTTCATGGGTGGGCGGCCGGGGAGAGCGGATATTTTGCTTGAGTTTCCGATCGCTATGGTTAAGCAGAGAGAGTGGGTGGAACTGGAGAGTGATTTCCCAATCTTGCATCAGTGGTTGGAGAGGTGTTATGGTAGAGATGCATGGAAGCGAGGATTGGAAAAGGGAAATGGGTATAATCTTTCAAGTATTTATGCTCCTAGTCGATACCGTCTAGGCAAACTTTTCATTTAGCTAGAAGTCATATGATCGATATATCTCTGAATGGTGAGTTTCAAGAGTTCTACTATCCACTTTTAACAAAATCAAGCTGCCGAACTTCAAAGCGAGTGAACGAAACCGTACACAAACAATCCTTAACTGAGAATCTTAATCCAGCCATCTTAGAAACGAGGTATTCTCAGAAATTTTCTACTGCAGCTTGCCGGAAAAGAGTCGCTCTCGTCCAAACATCTCTGCCATAAACACTAGTAGCTCTTTCCGACGCTACGCTAGCAAACCACAACACACCGACCACACACCAAGGCAAACTTGCAATCGCTCAAGTATTTAAAGAGAAAGTAGCCAAAGTATCGTGTGGATTCTCAATGACAGCGTAATATTTCCAGCTGTTGATTGATGAAGAACGAGACCGCACGGACCAAGGAATTGTCGCGAAGACTTCCTCCACAACCACGTCAAAGGTGAGGTTCAGGTACCTTGTGAAGCGTGATGAAGCGGGGAAAGAGAAGACTTAAGTCTCGTTATTGTTACACCGTCTAGCCTTTCACGGTGTGAGTTTGTTGGATACTTCTGCGAGTGATGTTGCGCTCCTACATGGTGTTTGTAATTCTTTTGTCTGGTATTTCGGTAGCCACGATCTTGACTCTGGCTGGCTATTGGAGCTGCATGGAAAGACCAAGGAATGGGAAGGCGAGGAGGCTATTTGAAAATTACATGTTGAAAGTAGTCTTTTAAGCTTGAAATTTATCATGAGGGTTCGCACATAGCTGAGGAGGCAGAGTAAGTCAATGAGTGATGCTAAGGATAGAGGGAGTAGAGGGAGCAAAAATATGATAAAATAGTACCTAACATAGTACGTTGCGTAATAAGAACACCACTTTAAAAGGTCGCGATACTTAATAAGCTCTTACGCGACATATAAAAAGTTAGGTAAACCCCGACAGCAGCACCCCGTCAACAAAGAAACGTCACTTCGGGTTAAAAAGTGGGGTACCCAACCCCTGTCTCCACCCCACAAACCCCCTACAAATTCAAATTATATATTCCCAAATAAGAGAAGTCAGCCTCGAATCAAGTGACAGAATAAAAGCGAGTGGACGTTGTCAAGTGAGGTTCCAACGGGATGTTGGGAGGGCATCAGGCATCCACGGGAGATCATCTGCCAAAAAAGTCCTGATTCCCATCTTCTTTTTTTGAGCCTTTTGATGGTTTGGGAGCTTTTTTGGAGATTATTTTGGGAATTCTTTTGGGGGGGATTTAAGCGAGGGCTGGCGCGGTGACGCGAGAAGTCGCGTCGTAGGGGATCCAGAATCTAGAACTTCAAAGATGTAAATCGCAAAATGGCTAATAGCCAATTGAAAACTAGAAACTGGAAATTATAATTTAGTAGAGTTAGAGTGAGTAAGCGACCTTGTATTCTCTCCCTTACTCTCTCTCGATCTAGCTCCCTCTCCTCCTAATAAAGCTAACCTCTCTAACATACATATACTCCACTACTTTCCTTACCACCTCTTCTCTATCACCTCTTTTTCTCTCTCTTTCTTTTATAACAGTTTCCTAATATGCCTTCCTCGTTACTTACTCTCTTACTTACAAAGTTACAAAGTTAAATACCACTACACTTAATAAATATCTATATCCCCTTAGGTCTTTAGATGAAAAAAAGTAAATATCAGAGTTGCTATCCTCCTATTTATCTTTTCTAAACAAATTTCCAAACAGAAATTTAGTAGAGTAAGATATCCCACCACGCAGGTAACTAAGTAACTCCTTAGTATTCTCAGCATATTATTTGTTACCTACATATCAAAGTCAAAGACTTGAAAGGGCGTTTGTTATTTTACAATATTACTTACTTTACATCCCTAACCCCATCGCCTTAGACCCAGCGATTCAAAGTCAAACCCAACGATTCAAAGTCATAATCAAAGTCAAAAAGTCAAAAACAAATAGACACTTCAAATAGACGTGAGAGATTTCTCTTCCAGAAGAAAAAACCTCACTTTAAACTATAAGAGCTACCCACAAAGAAAAAACCAAGTCCCAAAAAGATATCAGGGAACAGAAAATTAATATATACCAAGGCCTGCATGTATGCCCTGCCCTACGCCCTTTAGTGGGGGAAAAAACTCAAAAACTCAAAAAGAAGAACGCCTTGAAACGGGGGGACTTATCAAAACAGGAAATAGATTCAGAACGCCTACGCCTTTCCATGAATATCCATCCTCAATCGCAAGAAAACACGACAAATCCGAAATCAAAATGAAACTAAAATCAATCTCAAAATCAAAATCGACCTCATCACCTCCTATCCAACACTTCCTCACCCCCATCCCCATCCTCCTCCTCCTCAGCCAGCAGAGCCCTCTCCTCCCTCGGCGTCACCCCCCCACCATCCTGCGCCTTGAACCCCTCAATAACCTCCGCAAGCCTGATCCCCTCCTCCTTCCCACGCTCTACATCCACGAAATAAAGCAAAGGGGCCGGGAGTCCCACAAGCACAGCCAGGAACCAAAACGCCGGACGAATCCCCCCCGTCCCATCCACAATGGCCCCCACAATCGCCGGACCAAAGATGGACGATCCCTTATCCGTGATAGCGTACAACGCGTAGAAAGCGGCTTCGGAGCCAGGCGGGATGAGTTCCCCGTACAGGGAACGACAGTAGGAGGACAACCCACCAAGAACGAAGCCGTACACGAAGCCTAAGGGGTACATCTCCCAAGGCTGTTGGAGACCTCCTACGCCCCAGTTCTGGACGAACGGTAAGTATCCGAGGAGGCCGTAGAGCGGGATGATTTCGAAGATGAATATACACGCCATGATCGTCTGATGGGGTTTCAACCCAAAAGTTCGACTGATGGCAGCCCATGAGAAGGCACCGATGACACCGGCCGTGGTGCCGATCACGTTTATCAGTCCCAGAGCGGCGGGGGGCATGTGTAATTCTGTTTTGGCATATAGCACCGCGGTCCCGGAGACGGTTGCGATCGCGTCGGAGAGGAGGAACCAGGCTGCGAGGAAGAGGACGATGTCTTTTAATCGTCGGGCGAGTTTGACTGTTCGCCAGAGCGAGGACCAGGCGTAGAGGAAGTAAGCGAACCATGTTCGCGAAGCCGAGGGATCCTCTGGGTTGGCTGATTTTAAGGGGGGTCCTGGGCGGGGACGTAACCAGAGGGCTGCAGGGAGGGTGAAGGAAAGCCACCAGGCGCCGATGAGGAAGAGGACTACGCGGAGGGAGAGGGTGGTGCTTTTCATAAAGTAGACTATGAGGATGCAGACGCATTGTAGGAATAGGCCGGCGCAGTAGCCGATTCCTATTCCGGTTGAGGATATCTGTGTAGATAGCTCGAGTTCGACGGATGTCGTGTTTGCTTTGGTTGATTGGAGAAGTGCTGCTCGGGAATCTACTCTGTGGATATGGTCTCCATTCGCTTCCCTATTCAAGACTTCGTCTTCGGGGGTTTGATCCAAGTAATCCGCTGTTTGTAAATCCGGAGTCGTACTTTGAGAAGCATATTGCGTCTTAGGATGATGTCGTACCAATAGCGGCAAAAATGAATTCAACAACACAAAACTCGCCCCAAAACAAGTATTTGAAATCATAGCTAACAAAGCGCCTATTAAATACACCTTTGGAACCACTGGAAGGAAGAGCATTGTTGATATTGAACCGGCAAAAGCGAAGAACAGGAGGAGACGTTTTCGATAGTTGCCGTGGTCTGCGGCGCAACTTATGGATACGACTAAGAGCGCTTGAAAGAGGACGCTTAGGGAGAAGGTGTACATGGCGAAACTGGCCGTGTTTATTTGCATGCCTAAGATGAAGACTACACATTGCCCTTTATCTGCTGAGGTTCCGGGAAGATTTCCTGGGGCGTGGGAGGAAGAGGAGCCGCATGGTTGGGTGTGGTCACTGACGAGGACGCCATTCTCGCGAGCGAGTTGTTCGAGGGTGATGGGAATGAATGAGCCTGGGGATGACAGTTAGTAGTTGATTATAGACCACAACTAGTATTGTTGGCAGCATATATATGGTATTGAAGAAAGTTCAACACCTGTACATGCACTCCAAACGAAAGTATCCCATTTGATCCGGAAGAGAAGCTTTAAAGAGACCTAAACTCACCCATCCCACATATCACATAGACCTCGGCGGCAAAAGCATAAGCGTACCACCCATTTAGCTCCTTCCTACTCGTCAGCCGAGTATCTTCACCCTCATACTGTGACGGTCCATCGCGGAAGCCCGAGGCTAAATCGCCCGGCCCCATACTATCGTCGTCGTTGGAGCTGGACCGTTCGTCATCGGCCTCAAAGGAGGAGGAATAGGAGCGCGTGGAGCGTTTCGTGCTGTTGGAAGAATGGGCGCGCGGTGGATAATGGGGGTGGAAATGTTGATGTTGCAGAAGTTGCTGAGACTCTTGACGAGGCACCATCACAGCACTCAGAAATTCAGGGTCTCGGGGGGAGGGGAGGTTTCCTCGACCACTCAGCGAGGCTGAGGCAGCACAATGTTACCCGACCGGAGCCTGAGTGGCTGGAAGATTTTAGGTGACCGGCAGGTAGTTAGGAGGAACGGCGCAGGTCGTTGGCGAGCATCATTATTTGCTGAGGGCTACGACCAGGGCATGTCTGTTGAAACTGGGGATGGTGGTGATAGTAAAAGAGGAGATATCTTTGGAGTGGAGAGAGTACGAAAGGGGAAGAGAAGAAAAAGAGAAAGACTCGGGGAGGGGAGAAGAGGAGAGGAGGTGGTGGCTAGTAGATATGATAGCGATAGCAAAAGATGGATTGCGAGGACCAGGGTAGAGAAGGTGTAGTAGGTGTAGTAGGTCACGATCATTTGAGACAAGAGACAACCTCAGAAAGAGTAGGGTAGGGTAGGTAATTGATTGCTACTGATAAAATAATAAATAATAAAATAATGCTCAAAGTAAAAGGGTCAGGGGAAAAACGCTGCGACACTGTCGTGCATGGCATGGCCCCCGCATTGGATATATTAATAGTTAACCTTTCCTGTTGCACCTACACCTACACAGCCTTTGTGAATGGTGAAGAAGGGATTTGGGGGAGAAACTGCTGCTGCAGAGGTGTAGGTAGGTGTGTCACTGGTCATGTTCACCAGCCATGTTCACCAGCCAGCATGTTTAACCTCTGACTAGGTTGATTGACTCTGATAAAGAGGAGAAGCAGCACCAAGCATAACCTGATTACGAACAAATGTCTGACTAAACCAAAGAAAGGTCGGTTTTTTATATCTAGAAGTAGGATAATTGGGTTGTTGAAGATTATATATCAAATATAAAATTGCGGAGGATGAAACCTGGGAGCTGGGACTGGACGTGAAGAGAATGGAAGTGAATGGGCTCCAAGGGCTCTGGCTACCTAGCGGTGGCTCAAAAGTGGCTAGATTTCGGGGTCCAATCAACATCTCCCATGCACTTTAATAGTGGGTCCGTTGTCCATTTAGCTCCAGGTCAGGTTCCGCGCGATGGGTGTGTGATGGGCCCTGCCCTGCCCTTCCCCTTCAAGAAAGAACAACCTGACTACGGACTGACGCCAACACATAACGGACCTCGACCTACACCTACACCTACACCTCCCCTACGACCTACACACCTACCACAGAGACACTCACCCTTCCTGCCTCACCACCGCGATTCCCAAAACATCCTCCGTTCTACCTTACCACGACCGTCGCCCCGTCGCTTTCACCATCTCCACCTGAAGAATAATCTGATTTCCTTTCGCCGCGATCCCAGCCACTCGTTCTTTCATGCAAGGCCGCCCTCTGCAGCATTCTCAATCGCCCGCTCCAGTCGCGCGATCCCCTCCATCCACGAGTGCGCCGAATCCATCGGAAGACGCAACGAGTTGCTTGTACACTCGCTCGCGCTCATGTGCTCTGGCTGCCGCAGATAGCGCATGCGATCTTGCCTAGAGATCTCCTCCATACACCCACACTCTACTCTCGTCGCCAACAGCCAAGATAGAGTCGACCGACCGGAGAAAGCCTGGAGAGGGGGGAGCTGGGAGTGCTCAGAAGGGGGCAGAGAGGCTGGCCGGACATCGAGACGGAGAGAGTATGCCGGGGGTCATAATGGAGAACGGGAGTAGGAATGGATCGCATACGAATCACGATAGAGATCAACGGCCGAATGGAATTAACGGAGCGGGATATGCCTCGGAAAAGGTGCTGGATAAGGGAAAGGGTCGAGCAGAGCCACTGCAGAATGTGACGCCAATTAGTCCCACGATACCAAATGGTATAAATGGAGCCTTCCTGCCAGGTTCGCGGCAGCAACACGGGCAAGAACGCATTCCCAGTGATGCCCAGGCCATGATTGATCAACTTCCTCCCGAAATCGCCCATATCACCCAAGGTTACCTGCCACTGTCAAAATTGATATCTCGACTGTCGCAAAAAACCCATAATGATCTTAGCAGAACCGTCAAGGAATTGCAGCAGATGCCGGCTCCCGCTCCAGGAAACGCAGCCGGTGGGGATGATAATAGTCCGGAGAATATCAGGAAAAAGACAAAGTTGTTGAGGTTTGCCACTGATTCACACGCAGATTGGGTAAAGGCCTTGGTTATGACGACTTGGAGTCGCAAAGCCGAAGACGTGAGCAAGTTGATTGATCTCAAAGTCCATTTGGACCAGAAAAAGGTTCTTTATGATGAGGCATTGGACCAATTGGCCAATTTGAAACGAGGTCTGGCGCCCGCGCGACTACCAAATCCCGATCTAAAAACTGCGTTGGAGGTTCTGACGTCTGGAAAGGCAACATGGATGCCAGATGTGCGTATGCCGTGGCAACTGTTGTTAGACTGTACTAACTGAACTAGCTTGGATACCTTGAGCCGCCTCCCCTGACAGCCAAAGAAATCCTTAAATCATTCGAGAATCTTAATACTCTTCTTGCTATCCGAATGAACTTGCATGAATACGACAAACTGCCCATACAGTTTCGAGATTACTCCATCCAATCCGGCCGGGTGACCTTTAAAGTAGAAGGCGAGTTTGAGGTGGATCTCGCAATCGCTGATGAGAACCCAGAGGAGCAGATGTGGTTTATTGACTTTAGATTTCTCTTTTCGCCGGCTTTGTCAGAAATACCCTTTGCTTCACGCTCATACATCGAACTTCGAGTCAATGCTGCGCTAGCCAACGATGGTTTGCAGGGATGCTACAAGTTCTTACACAACTTTGTTCTTACCCACCAGATTACCGAGTTCAAGAGACAGGCATTGGAATTGGCAAGCAGTAGATGGGTGGAGGGCATCAAGGTCGAATCACTGCACAGGGCTTTGTGTATACAATACTGGGTGGGAAGATACGGCCGCAACGGACCGAAAAGCTGGATCATTCTTGGAGTTCACAGTGGAAAGCGGAAGACTGGTATGCCGCACCCCAAGGATACACCTCGATTGTTCGTCAGATGGTTCCGCGATTCCAAAGAGGTCAAAGGTGTGGATATTACCTTTGACACCATCAACATATCTGGCGAGTCACTCCTCAAGACGGTCATTGCAAAGCACGTGGAACACATCCTAATATCGACCTACGACCACATGATGATGAAACCTCTGTTTGCCAAGTATGAAGCGGATCTGTCCCTGAAGATTTCGGCAAACGAGCCAGCAGAATCCAAATTGGGCGTACAGTTGACAAGCGAGCGAACGGTATCAATTCAAATTGAGCCAGTTACTGGGCGTTTTGTTTTGTATCCTGCGACTCGGTCAATGTATCAATACGAAGTGAAGCTCAATGATGACAAAGACCCGGCCGAAAATACCCATACTCGTATCGATCAGCTTCGCTATGATGCTATCATGGAACACATTGATACCCGTGGATTAAGTGTTGGTTGGAGAAGAACTGGTAACCCAAGTGTTCTGAGGGATGATCTTCAAGAGGTTGTCCCCAAATCTACTTCTCAGGTTCTCTGGTATCTCAGAAATGGCTGGGTCAAGAACTGGTATCTTGCTGTCGCTTTGGGGTCTTATGGGGAGAGTTGGTTCTTGATTGAAACGTATGCTTCCCGTGAACTCGAAAAAATAATACTAATCTCCTCAATAGAACTGACCCAATACAACCACCACCGGTACCCGGTACTTCAAAGAATGCCGAGATCAAGTCGATTCGCAGAATCGCGAATCGCATTCGCATCCCTATCAGAAATACTACACCACTTCCTACATACAGCTTCCTCAATACACTCCACATTTTTGCAGCCGCCCTCATCTCACATCACGCAAACCTCAAAGCACTACATAATATGCGTGCCTGGACTATGCTTCAAGCTAGCCGAAACTCCAAAAGCCCTATCCAGCTACCCGCGATATTCGCACGGATTTCCGATCTTATTGGATCACCGAACAAAAATGCCAAGGATCTGATCAAGCTTAGCTTTCAAGGACTGCAGGTTTACCAACCCACAGAGTTGGAGCTCGCAAACCCTCCACCCGCAAACCAGCAGCTACCCAACAATGTCGTTCCTCAAAATCGGACAAGTGAGAATACCGTCATGGTGACGGAAGCTCGCATTAACATACCCTTACCCGCCGCACTGAAAACAATGAGTGAGAAAATCGATCGAGATATTGCCTTTGACTTGAATACTGGAAGCTTGGCCATACGTTTACGAAGCAAGATTGGAGAATCTATCTTACCTACCCTTACAGAACGCATGGTTCGTGTCTTCCGCCTAATCGAGTTTGTCAAGGTATTGCAGGCGCACGAAGGAACCTTGACGTGTGAGAAGATATCTTTGGGAAAGATCACATTCCGATATGGCGAGTATAAAGCTGTGATCGACTTTAGCGCGCCGAACAACAAGATGCGACTCGTCCTAGAAGAAAATAATCCTCATCTCGAGATTGCCGATTTCCTGGAACAGATACTCAATGGCTCGGAGGGGCTGAAGGGTGTGAGTACTATGCTACCACTTACGCTTCCGGTATTGAAGGGGTTGAATGCTGTGAAGGCTGCTTGGATGGCGGTTCCTGGTAATAAAGGCGAGGTCTTTGTCACGAGCCGAGCTTGCGATTGGCATCTTATCCAGTACACCATCTTACCTGCGACCACCGACCCGAACTTCTTCCCTCGCGGTCGAAGAGAGAAGATGGAGATCCGACTACGTCAGCGCAATGGCGTTCCTTGGTGGTATTTCACGCGCGTGAGGAGTGAGGCTGTGGAGGATGATCTAGATCGGGCTTTAAAACCGGTTTGGAATTCGAGTGGACGGGGGTATGTGGGCATGCGGGTTAGTGCTGTTGCGCAGGCTGAAGGGGTCGAGGAGTTGATGTCGAAGATGGATGCTGCTGTGAGGGAGTTTGTGAGTGGGTTGAAGGCCGTCCCAAGACAGACGGCTATCTTACCACCGCAGACGCAGAAGGTTAGGCCGGGGATGATGGGCCCGCAGCAGAGAGGGGGGATGGTCACGCCGGGGCACAGTCAGGGGAGTGGGAGTCAGAGTCAGGGACCAGGACGCATGATGGGGAATCAGAACTCGCAGCCTCGGCAGAATCATGAGGTAGTGGAGATTGATTGAGGGGATGGATGGGGATGGGGATGGGGGAGTTCCGTTGTTCCGATGACATTTTTTGAGCATTTTCGAGGGATGGATACACAAACTACAGCATTGAAAAGGCGCGCGGGGTGGGGGCGGTTCCTCTTTTTTTCTTTTCTTTTTTTCCCATGACGGGAGATGATCTCTACGACAGACCGTCTTCGTTGGTTTGTCTTCTTACTCCTTCTTTTTTTGGGGGCGCGGTCTCTTCAGTCTGATCGGCTCCCTTTTCTTCTTTTTTTTCTTCTGGCAAGGCGTTAAAGGTTGTTTGATGGGGAATCTGGTTTGTGTGATTTGTCCTCTTTTTTTCTACTTCTACTTTTATTTACACCAGGGGACCAGATGTTCCGAGGTCTTTTCGTTCTCGGTATCATCTCTTCTTTTTTTGGGAGTTTTGTGGGTTTTGGTGGATGAGGGTGTGGGTGGTTGGGTGGTTGGGTGTGTGGTGATTAGTTGGGGAGATGGGAGTGTGAGTGGGAGTTAAAAAGTGGAGGATGGGATGGGAAGGGAAGCGATGTAGGAGGGGATAGGAAGCGATGGAGTGAGGAGAGTGAGTGGGCGATGAGGTGTGGGCGGGGATGATTGAAAAGAAGATGGGGGGTTAGTTAGTTTCTGGCTGGCCTGACTAGTTAGTTGAGTGATACGATATGATGTGATGAAAGAGGCGAAAGAAAATACCTGGGATTCGGTATATTGAAAACTGAAATGAAGAAAAAAAATTACAAGTATATGAGTATGGGTTTTTTTGTGTGTGAGGGTGGATGTGAATGTGTACAGTGTATGTGTGTGTACAGTGTATGTGAATTAGCTGACTGTCGTCTCGATGTTTTGTTGGAATTTGTTAATTTGGATAAATCGCATTTCCCTCAGTTTCTAAGCTCGCGGGGGTATCTTTGGTATATGGGTATAGTGGTTCTAGTGATAGAGTATGTTGGAATGTATTCCTGAAGTTGAGGTGTAAGTTGTAAGTGTGGTGAGTATAGTGAGCGTGGTGAGTATAGTGAGTGTGGTGGGTGCTGTGGTGTGAGGACTGAATTAAGTAGTGTAAATTTAATTAGGGAATAGAATAAGATAAGAATTTTACCGGGGCAGGATTAGGATTAGAACTAGACTTTATATTTCATAATATATACTATGATTTATATGTCCTTTCTTTATTTTGCTACTTCCATTTTAGTATAATGTTTAGATTTCATTCTTCTCTACTTCTTAGCGTTATGAATGAACGACCTACTCTATGTAAAAAGTGAACTGGGAAATTACCTTACTATCGCTATTTGTTATGTTTATAGAAACTTAGAGTTATATAGAGTAAGTATAGATATTTTATAATTTACTAAGTTATATAATGATGGAAGAACCCCCCCTTGATAATCTACAGTTAGTATTAATAGCTGTTAATTATACTAAAACTAATTCTTTAGTTATATAATTTAACTCTATAGATTACTTTAGAATTTTTATTTATTTCTAATTCTTAAATATTATAGTAATGATAGAATTTTCTACTATTCGTATTTCGTCATATAGAACTACTCCTCTTAGTATAGTCCCTTAAACTTTAAAGTATAATAATTTAAAAAATGTTAGTGTTATATATAAATATCGCGATTTTTAACTGCAACTCCGCGCGCGCCTATCTCCTCTATAAGGAAAGTATACTTAATAAGTAAATCTAATTAGAATAAAGATGTATAATACTCGAAAGAATACGAGAAATTTATTATAGGAACTTTAGTTTATAGGTATATTACTACTACGTCTTTCTAAACTAGGCAAAAAGGCGTTTTTTGGTAGGGTTGTATAAATCGCTTGACAGCTGTTGGATAGTACTGTATAGAGGACTATTTGGTAGTTTGTCTAGATAATTTAAATAGTGAGTATCAAAAGGGTTTTAGAGCTAGTGTTAGGTCTTGAGTTAAACTTATTTTAGGGGCATTTGGGTGTAAAAAATGGGGCAGGCGAATATTTCCCCCCCCCCCCCTTTATTTGATTTTCTGATTCTTTGTGTTAATAAATACATAAACTATTCTCTTTAAGAAGTAGACTAGGAAATCACCTCACTGTAAGTACTTATTATGCATAGAGGAAGTTAAGTCAAAATCGTATATAGTAAACATGTATAAACTGCAAATAATCAAAGTCGCACAAAAGTAAACAGCCATCCAATCAAAGACATCAGCCCCCCCAAAACTATCTCTCTAAACGACTCCAAGTCCACTTCCGCCCGCCCTCTACTTAGTTTCATAAACAGAAAAATAGTTGACCTCCATTCCCGCTCTCTTCCCCTGAGCCGTCTGCGCATCATAAGAACCAGGCCAACTCTTCGGACCCCCAATAGCAACATTGAAAAGTGCATAATAAGGCGAATGCGCAAGCGTAACCCAATCATCGAAATTCCCAACATCAGACCCCTTAACAGTTTGATAATTCCTCCCATCCACAAACCACTTAATGCTCTGATCCTTCCAATTCTCCGGCTGCCGATCCACCTCCATGGCATACTTATGGAACTTAGTAGGATCAAGTTGAACCGGTGGTGGTGGGTTGGGGGTCTGTTTCTGCGACCCGACATCCTCCCCGTAATGGAGAACCCCGATGAATTGTCCCTCCCCGTTCTTCGCTTCCATGATATCCCATTCGCCGCACTTGGGCCATGGTTTTCCCCCGTAGATGGAACTGCCTAGTGCCCAGAAGGCGGGCCAGATGCCGTGTTTTTCGGAGGCTGGGGCGTCGCCGAGTTGGATTTCGGCTTCCATGGTCATGCGGTGGCCTTTGGTGCAGGTGAAGGTTTTCCAGCTTGCGATGCGGCCAGAGTACCTGGGAGGGATGTGAGTCAGTGGGGGATATATACATACGGGGGAGGGAGGAGGGATATGTACCAGTTTCCTGCTTGGGATTTTCGGGGGTGGATGTAGAGTTTTCCGTCTCGGGTTCCGATTACTTGGCCTTCGTTTTGGTAGGTTTGTTGTTCATCATTTTCGGCTGATATCTCGTGGTTCCTGGGTTTGAGTTAGAGATGTGGGAAAAGGGAAAGGGGGGGGGAAAGGAAGTCAATTGGATGAAGTTACCATTCTGCTTCGTTGACATCGCCTCCATTGAAATCGTCGGCCCAGACTACTTTGTACCCTCCTTTTTCAGGGATGTCTGCCAAAGCGCCACGGAGAAGCACGGTGGCTAGGAAAGAAATTTGAAGGAATGAACGCATCTTGAAAAGAAGAAGAAGTGAGTGTTCAGTTGGGTATAGGTGTGAAGTGAAATGTGTGGATAAAATGCAGGACTCCCAAAAGCAATGAGTGTTATTGAAATTGAATTGTCAAAGGAAATGATAGAAGATAGGAAAGAAAAGCAAGTAAGAAAATAGAAGGAGATAGATGATGAGGATGAACTGAAAAATCTAATCAGAGGAAGACAAGTCTCTTTATAACCAAGCGAATTTCTGCAAAAGCCCCCAAAAGTAACTTCCCCAATAAATCTGTATTACTCCTGTGGTGTTACATCCTCAAAATAACTCCACAAGTCGATGAGAATCTCATTTCCCATTCCTTTTGCAAGTATAGTAGAAGTTCTTGGCTTCATTAATTCCTGAAATTTTGGAACGAACCGACAAGTAAGAATGCCCCAAACAGCTCAGCCCCTGTTACCTAAACACCAGTTATAAATCGAAGAAAATCTCGTCGAATGGGCTGAGAAATCCCTAAATTTTACGTGACTTCGTTTACCGAGAAAACCCCCAATCACGCACATAATTAGGGCGATGCATTTCAATGTGGAATGCCAACCGAGAAATTTAGACGTTCTGCAAATTCGTATTGGTCAGAGTGTCTTGCTGATGTCTGGTATGTAAGCATCAGCCCTGCGAAAAATAAGCTATACGCGGGGATTCCTACAAAGCTGACGCCAAATTTGGACCTGGCGTCGCTTGGCGAGTCTTAGAAGGCTGCCTAATTGGAAGTCCCAGGTGATTCTAGAATGAGCTTACATTTCTTATTAATTAGGATGTCAACCCCCTCAGAAAACTCGCTTAATTCATGGACCCACAACAGAATTGAATTGACATAGAAAGTACGAATTGAAGGGAAAGAGGTTTAAGGAGATATAAAGAGGCGAGGAGAGTTCATAGACTCTAATCGGTCTTGCAGTTTTGACCCCTTCAAGTACTCTAAGAATGGAAACAAATAAATCAACTAATCTTTCTCGCTCCACACTTACCCCAACCAGGAAGTTCAGGCTTTAATAATGTTTCAATTTCTTCTCCCTACGCAATAAGCGTTGTTTAAAATAGATTCAAGGACGACCCGAGAAGGGGAACTCAGTATCCAACTACCATTCTGCTATGATTACATTGACTTCAGTAAGAACCCTTAGTTTGTTCTTGGTGTGATACTTCTTCACCAACACTTCAGGTTCAGATAAACGCTGAGATTTACCCATTTAATCGAGTTGCTATGGACTCATTCATCTGACGTAAGGTTCAATTCTACGCCTACATACTCGCCTAAAACTCCACTACTGGTATTATAAATAAGTTAAAGCGAATCGAGATTCTTTACCAGAAGAAGCCATCGACCTTGTGAAGAAAAGGAGAGGATTCTGGAAGCCAGTCAGATGGGGATCGACTACAAGGTAATATTCTGGATTGATTGGGTATACAGTATTATAGAGCCAGTTCACCTGTTCATGACTACATTCCACCTGAAACCCCAACATCTTCAACTTCTTTCCCCAAATTTATTACCGTCGAAAGAATTCTCTACAATCGAATCGCTCTCAGAATTCGGAAAAACTTCCCCCATAAGAAGTTCGCCTTAACCCTAGAAAAACAGTCCCTGTATGTTTGAATCTGAGAGCTAGCCCTATGTAAAGGACGAAAGGAAAATACAGAACAATGTCTTTGAACATTGTCTTTGACGTCATCAACCACTAAAGTCAATAATCGTCCCTTCTGGTACCTTGAATATTATGGATATTTTGCATGTCTTCCTTCGGTATCTTGTATTTTTCCTCGTACTAATGTAGAAAGTCAAACTTGGCTTGTTTTCTTCACTCTTAAACAGTTAGAATATGGAGTAAAAGACTGCGGCGTAACACCATCCTATTGTATGGAACGCGGGTAACTTCATCCAATAGAATATATTCCCCAAGAAGGTCGAACTAACCAAAGAACTAGAAGAAGCCCATTTCAAAGCCGTTTGTCGGGTGATGACTTCTGTCAGCCACCCAAAACCTTCACCCCAGCAGCTTTGAAGTAGTGAACTCGTCACTATTGGACCTCGAAAACCCGCAAGTATCCTTTCTTCCGAAACATATCTGATCGTCGCGTGTGCTTGCCCTATCAACTCACTGGTTGATCACATCACATCACGTCACATATATCTAGACTCATTGTAACTACTTCATTTCACCAAAGAAGACCAAGCATATCTCGTCATAAAATTCATATGTCCATAAACTAACTATTTGAATAGCTGGACCACCACGTGGCCCCCTTCCAAAAATCTCGCGTATCATCGTTTCAGATACCGAGAAGGAGGAAAAAAGAGGTAAAAGTGTTCATTCACCATCATCCGACATCGCCCGACGAACACCCACACCCATAACGCCAATCCACGCATCGATCCAAAAATAACAATAGCAAAAGATCTCATTCCACGACAACGAACGACATCACCATCTCAAAGGAACGGCTCCCACAAGACGAGATTTGTAAAACGACGTCACAGAACGAAGAGACCCGATTGAACATCTAGAAGACGGTGAAACCCTCACCAGGCTCAAGGTACTCCTCACCCTCAGCCTCACGCTTGCTCTTGGAAGCAGGGTCAAAGTAAGGACGCTCACCAATACCGACGCATCGTTGACCGGTTCGGAGTCCTAGACTGTCGTAGTCGTAGGTGGCGGCGTGGTAGGTGGAGCGGTTATCCCAGATAGCTATTTTTTTCATTAGTTTTAGATTCGCATAGCAAAGTTACATAACTAAGGGAAAGGAAGGGAAGTAGTGATCAGAGAGAGGACAAGAATCGCGACCTACCAAGATCATTCTGGTTGTTCCACTTAAAGCGGCATTGCAAATCGTGGTTCTCGGTAATCATACGCAAGAACTCATTGAGCAAGTGGTCACTCTCACGCTCGGTCAAACCGTTAATATGTTCAACATGGTGACCAACGGCGAAGACGGTCTTCCATCCAGTAACAGGGTTGGTTCGGATGACCGGGTGTTCAGTTGAGAGTTCAGTGCCAACATTGAGAGGGTTGCCACGAGCCTCGGCGTAGAGGGCAAACTTCTGGTCACGGGCGGCGTTGGTGAAGAGAGGTTGGGCGTAGGTGGCAGTGAGTCCATCGAGGAACTTTTGGTAGGCGGGGGAAAATCGGTCGTAGACTTCATATCCAGAGGCCCAAAGAGTGTCTAGGGACTTGTTAGGCAGGCCTGAATTCCGTTCGGAGGAAATTTACTTACCACCACCAAGGGTTGGGATATCAGTCAGCTTCAAGATGGCGTAGTCAGATGGGACTGGCTCAAATGTAATATCAGAGTGCCATCCCTTCTTGAGAGATTGCTTCTTCTTGTGTTGCTCGGTCTTGCGATCACAGAAGATCTTAGTAGCGAGGTCATTGCTGATGACACTGATCTCATCATCCTTGTTGCATTGGAATGACTTATTGGAAATAGGGTGGATGTGCATGGAAGACTCAGAAGGCTTGCCAGTAAGTTCACCAAGCTTTTGGCAGAGCTTCTTTTGAAGATCATTGTCAAGATCGCCTTGTCCACGGAAGAAGACAACACCACGCTGAGAGACTATTGCGACATGTCAGTATGGAAACTCATTCCCATGATAAGCGAGGAGGCATTCTTACCAGTAATAGCCAAATCACGTATCAACTCATCGGCATTGTCAGCCTTGAGCCACTCAGCAAGGTTGGCATTAGGAAACTCCTTTCCAATGACTGGGGTAACGTCAAAGGACTCAAACTTGTCAAGAGCACCTGCGAGTTGCATAGGGGTCTTGATGAGCTTGGCTGGAGCAGTTACGGTTGACTGAGAGACGACTTCCTGGGCCTTGATCTTCAAGTCATGGAAGCGGCTGGTTGGATAAACATCAACAGCGGAAGGTGCCATGATGACTGTTGCTGAGTTTGTAAGGTGTTTGGGGCGGTAGGCAATGTGAAGAAGAAGATTTTGGTATTAAGAGTACTGATGAACCTGAAAGCCCAAGAGTTTGTTTGGGAAGAAATAAGTTGAGTTGGAGGGAAGAGAACTGATATTTATAGAGTAGATAACGCTAGCGTATGTAGATCTATTGCTCCGTCCACAAGCCCAGCGATGTGACCAGCCGGCAGTGCTTACCAATAGATAGCTTTTGCTACGTGAATCGAAAGTAGCAAGGACTTTGAGCCGGGTTCTGATAACACTAATAAGGAGCCAGCAGTATTACTGGTTGAATCAGATGTAAGTGAAAGCTTCTGCAAACAATCAACCCCGCTTTTTATCGTCCAACAGCCCATCATTCAAATGAACGTTAGAAGAGGTTGTCACCGGTTGAAAAATTGCCCATTCACTTAGAGCAATTACCAATAATTGGCTGAATGAAATGGAAAATGAAATACTTGGTGCGTGGACACAACCCTGGCCACTCCTCGTAAGTTTCCAAAGTTATGGCACCTAGTCAATGCCATGCAGGTATATGGAGACACCCGCTACTTCATGGCATCACTTGAACCTAATGGGAGGCGCCACTATGCGTGCGGACAACATCAATCGACAATACGTTGCCACGTTGCTCCATCATGGTGCAGACAGCTAGTTTGTGGACATTGTTGGTCTACTTTAACCAGCCGACTTGGGAAACGACATAACTGGATATGACATGATCGACCCTCTCCCTTGGGGTTGGGCAGTTGGAGAAGAAATTTCTTGTGTGGGCATCAAAACGAAAATATCATACCGGTTGGTCATCAGTACTTGTAGCTTTATGCTCACTCGATGTGACATAGAATGAGGGGTTTTTCGAGATCGACAGATGAGAAGCGGCACAACTGGTATGCCCTAACCATACAAACAATTGAACTGGGGGTGCACGAAACGGCCTTTGTAAACCAAATACGACCTGTTTGAAGGCTTTCTGGGAAGAGCATGCCAAACCCGGACAAAGTTGGAACTGGAGGGGTGATGAGGGGTTCTCGGAGATCTGCTGGGTGCGTTTGAGTGCCGGAATTAAAGCGTTGTATACCCCAAAAATGTACAAAAACGGCATCGTGATTCCACCTTGCATAGCAAGCGCCTCCGTTGACATCCCTACACCGCCGCTACACCAATGGAAGTGATAAAATGGAATTGGGAGCATCCAAGGGAAACTCACCTACGGGATATTGTGGATAGGAAGCATGCGGGTAGCATGATGGCGAGATAAGAAACCGAGAGAGAGAAATTGTATCCATGTCGTCAAAGGAGCCGTTTTTTAAGAGCCTCTTACCACATGGTGGTACCAACAGGAAAGGCTGGGTCGTAACACAGCAGTGAGATTATAGCCACCCCTTTGGAACGGCGTTTGTTTGGTGGACTTCTAGATATGTCTCTCTTTCGGTTCGTACCACACCCTCTTGCTAGAAAATCCAGAGGTACAAGAAGGATAATTGGCCCTCGAGCATCGTGGTAGCATCGGGCCAAACCATCGGGATCGTGAATGGAGGTTGCGGGAAGCGCTCTGGAAGGTTTGGGATGACTGCATTGAACCCCATGGTCCACTCTACGCTTGGCCTCCAGCACAAGGTGGCATTGCTTCCAGAAGTTGATGCCATCTCCAATGACATGGGCTGCCTCTGGTGGGGTGAACGGGTAAAGCGTGAGGCATGCAACCAAAGACGCTGATACAGCTCAAAGAGGATGTTGGAATGCGAGGAATGGGTAAATGGCTGCGTCGAGACCATACAGCAGGCAAGATTTACACCTCCTAGGACATAATGTACCGGTACATGAAGTCGTAACGAGGCAGCATGGCATGGTAGCTGAAGAAATTGCGGGAGAAGGCGCTGCCCGTACCGGCACATCGTGTTGCTTGCTATGTGGTCATGTCTCTTAACCATAATTAGGTATCAGGAGGGGACGAGGACCCGGTAGCCTTCGTTTGGGCGTTTTGTTGATTCGCTGGACCAAGTGGGAAAGGAGTATATTATTCGTTGGTGTTGATGGACTTGTGGGGGAAGGAAGAATGAGACCTACCAGGTAGAATGACTGCTGCGAGTGAGGCGGAGAGAGGTGAGTGACAGGGGTAGCTTTCCAGCCTCGCCTCCGGAACTCTTCAACCCCACTGGGAATGGCTTCACCAAGCACCAAGCACCGAGCACCCCCAGATATCTACAGATGACGACGACCAAAAACACTACCGAGCGACATTGACCGACGAGACCGACGAGACCGAGTAGCTTTTCCCCTCCTTCTGCAACCGATTGCCACACGACTACACCACTCACACTCTACCATCTGCCATCTGCCATCTGCCATGTCATGATTGCAACCTCAACCTGCATAGGCCATGGCTCTCAGTTCGGTGAGGAACTAGCATACACTCCTGTTTGCGCGCATATCCTGCTCCGCTTACACCCTTCCAACCAGTAGCTAACTCCTCCAGTGGAAAACGTTTGATTTCTTCGACGTCTCCCAGATCAATCCCCCAGATGGCGAGAGTCGATCCTTCTTCGAGAATAACGAAATAAGATGTGTTTGCTCCGGATCAGAGAACCTCTTTCTGGGCAGTGATGATGGCGTAGTCCGCATCGTGTCCTCCAACTTCAAAATCCTGCGAACCTTCCAAGCATACGATGTCGGATCCATTACACATATGAAGCAGGTGGAGGGGACCTCTTTATTGGTTACAATATCGGTATCTACATACACCATGCAGTATACCCTTGGACTAGTCTCTGATGTCTTGTAGGAAGACCTGCCCAATGAACCGGTTTTGAAGGTATGGGCCTTGGATAAACCGGTCAAGAAGACCGGTCTGCCAACCTGCCAGTCGACCTTGAGCATACAAAATGGCCGAAAGCCGTTTCCGGTATGCAGCTTCTAGCTTTCCTACATGTGATGCTCCTGCTGACCATACCCACAGATATCCGCCTTTACCGCTCTTGATGACCTTTCTCAAGTGGCGGTAGGTTTCGCAAACGGATCGGTTACAGTGGTTCGTGGAGACCTGGTACACGATAGAGGGGCGAAGCAGCGGACAGTCCACGAGTCCGAAGAACCAATAACTGGCGTTGAACTCCGCGAAGAGGGGAAATTAACGACGCTGTATATTGCAACTACGGCCCGCATCTTGAAACTTGGAATATCGGGATCAGGAGCACGACAGCCAGTGAGTAATGTGGAAGAGCTGGGTTGTGGTGTTGGATGTATGACGGTTGATAAACGTAATGGAGATATTGTTGTAGTGAGAGATGATGCCATTTATTACTATGGTAACAGATACGGTGTCGGTGGACGTGGACCTTGCCATGGTTACGACGGTCCCAAGGATCTAGTGGCGTTATTTGAGGATTATGTTGCACTGGTATCCCCACCAGCTACCACCACTACTTCGAACAAATCAAGTACTCTTCGTCGATTCGGGGGATCTCAAGCCGACGAGATCTTCAACACTTCTACCTTTACTCTGCTGGATACGCATCTGAAGTTTGTTGCCCATTCGGAATCTTTGGTTTCCAAAGTTGTGACGATTTTCATGATATGGGGTGATCTTTTCACATTGCTTCAGAATGGAAAGGTATGGATTTCTGCTATTACGTCTAAAAAAGAAACTCAGAATGTTAATCACATCAATAGATATATCGCTACCATGAAAAATCGCTGCAGCAGAGACTTGAGATTTTGTACCAACGAAACCTCTATGTCTATGCAATTAATCTGGCTCAAAATTCTGGCATGGATGCAATACAAAAGAACGTTATCTATCGAAAATTTGGAGATAGTTTGTACCAAAAGGGTGATTATGATGGTGCCATGCAACAATATCTCAAAGCCATTGATAGTACTGAACCTTCACAAGTCATCCGAAAGGTACATTCCCAGCAACGTGTCTACGAACTTTGCTAACTTTCACAGTTTCTTGATACCCAACGCATACATAATTTAATAGAATACCTGGAAGAATTACACGAACACCATAAAGCAACCTCCGATCATACTACCCTTCTTTTGAACTGTTACGCAAAATTGAAAGACATCGATAAATTGGAAAAGTTTATCAAGTCGCCTGGAGATCTGAAATTTGATCTTGACACTGCAATTTCCATGTGTAGGCAAGGAGGCTACTATGAACAAGCAGTGTATCTTGCAACCAAACACGGAGAGCATGATATGGTTGTTGACATACTGATCGAAGATTCGAAAAAGTATGCCGGGGCACTTCAATATATTTGGCGACTGGAACCCGAATCTGTAAGTTCTACAAAACTATTTCTAACTTCCTACTAACAAATATATAGATGTACAAGAACTTGATGAAATATGCTCGAGTTTTGCTAGAGCATTGTCCTTCGGAAGCAACACAACTTTTCGTGGAGTACTTTACTGGGCAATTCCGACCTAGATCCGACGCGATCGTCGTTCCCGAGGCAATTCAACCTTCGGGGGGCTATGCAGCAGGCGCTGTTAATGCAGTACAGAATTTGAAAGATCTCCTTCCTTTGCCCTATATGAGCACGGCTGCTGTTGCGTCACCACCAACCCAGGGTAACATTGTACCCACTTTGAGCGATAACCAAGTTGTCGAGGACATTGAACAGCTGGAGGCCCCTCAATATACACAACCACAGCCGAGAATCGCATTCTCCTCATTTGTAGATCACCCGGATGAATTTATTGTTTTCTTAGAGGCGTGTTTAAAGGAGAAAGATCTCAAAGAAAGGGACAAGATTGATCTGTATACGACTCTGTTTGAGATGTACCTGCACAAATCAAATGAGAAGAAGGGTGATGATAGAGAAGAATGGGAAGCCAAAGCCAAGAAGCTTATCGAGGGCAAGGACATTCCAATCGACACCTCCAACGTTCTCTTACTTTCTCATCTCTCCAATTTCAAAGACGGCACCACACTTGTTCGTGAACAGGCTGGCCTTCGATTTGATATTTTCCGTTCATACACATCGGCCAAAGACACTCGTGGTGCCATCAAGGCGTTACGTAAATATGGACCCGATGAACCGCAATTATACCCCGCGGCTCTCGCATACTTCACATCTAACCCCGACGTTCTCGAAGAGGCCGGTGATGAATTGGATGCGGTCCTCAAAAAGATTGATGACGACGGCCTCATGGCCCCCCTCCAAGTCATCCAAACCCTCTCCACCAACGCGGTCGCAACCATGGGCATGATCAAAACCTACCTCCAACAAACCATCGAACGCGAGCGCAAGGAGATCTCCAACAACCGCAAACTCATCACCTCCTACCGCACCGAAACGACGCAAAAACGCGAAGAAATGCAGGATCTCACGACCAAGCCGCAGACGTTCAATAACACGCGTTGTTCGTTTTGTGGGAGCCAGCTTTCGCTTCCCGCGGTGCATTTCATGTGTAAACACTCCTTTCATCAGACGTGTATCAATGTGCAGGTGGGCGAGGATGGGGAAGTGGAGGGCGATTGCACGGTTTGTCGTAAGGAGAATGATGCTATCCGGGCTTTTGTGAGGAGTCAGGATGAGATGGGGGATAAGCATGAGTTCTTTCTCGATGCCGTCAGGGGGAGTGGGGATCGGTTTGGGAGGGTGAGTGAGTTCTTTGGGAGGGGGGTTATGCAGGTTCCGAGCATGGAGTGATAAGCTGGTGGTTTGGCGGGTCTAAGTAGCTTATTTGGTAGAATGAAATGATGTGATTTTTCTGAGCGATTTTCTCTCAGGGGTTGAGCGTGATAAACGCGCTTAGTCGAGGAAATCCGGTCAAAACTTTGAGCAACTCATTTGAGGATAAACGACTATCTGTCTATATTATTGATATATTGTTACAATTACTCTCGTTGGTGACATTGTTAACAGGAGTCAAGTTACGCTGGTGGCTTACTGGTGGATTATTCGCTTACCTCGTGACTAATATCTTTACTTCTTTCCCTTTTTCCCTGAACCCAACAAGCCAGATTGTTCTTCTCTAGTGTAATATATTCAGTGGTCAATATTATTGCCCGGGAATTCCGGGATAATTAGGCGGAAGTTACGCCAAAGTCCTTTGCCGTCTCCTTTGGAGGTTGATGAAGTTCCAGGATAATTGAGAATAAAACCAAGCGGTTACTTATCTATTGCTTGAGTGTCCGTGTGGCGAACTCGACTTGAAAACCAGAGGGGAACATTTAAAAGTATTGCTTATACCCCTTTTGGCCATTTCAAAGTGAATATAGATGTGAGGATGATTAAGCATTCTCGCATAGTTATCAAGAAAGTTTTTCACCGCTCAGCTTTGATTTTCAACTCCACGCATCTACATCTAAACTTGTGAAACGCAATTTATTCTAGGGATTTGTTGCAGATCGTCCTTCAAGCCACCACCGTCATTTTCAAGGGTGACTCCTGTTCTTTTTGCGACAAACTTGCTCTGTGTAAAGAGAGGGTATCATGGGTAAGAGACGGTTAGAAGGCGGAGGGAAGGTGCATATCGTTGTACACGGTGGGTAAAATGGGTATCTGTGACCTTGGAGGCGGTGTGGAGGAGATATCCAGGTGAGGGGATTTTATTAAAGGTGACTTACTATCCTTCCTTCTAACATGTCTTTCATTTCATGTATACTAATTTGCGAAAATCCAACTTCTGGCTCCAAACTTTAACACTAACGAACTCACTTCAGATCTCCCCATCTCAACGGTTTTCAAGTTTGTGCATGTGTGTACCACCTTGTTTTACGAAACCTGAGATATTTAAGTAGTACAAAGTCGAGTAGTACTTTTTCAAAAGGGGGAATTTATGCACGTTATGTTACTCGTCCCGAGTACCGAAGTTTTGTTACATGATAGGAGGCACTCTAATTCGGGAATAGGGTCACATGTCAAGCTGGCATTGGTTCTATTTCTGTATTTGTCCTCGCCTGGTTTCTGACATCTGGTATATTTCTTCACCAATTGTGGCAGTGACTAATTATGTTACTGTTTTATACTATCTAGTAGTGAGTCTAGTAAATTTAATAACTGAATTAAATTATTTAGTAGTATATAGAGTAATTAAGTTAATTAAATAAGGTACTTGACTTCTAAAAAAAAGTAAGGATAAAATTTAAAATAGCTAGAGAGTAAGTTCTCTAATCAATACTAGATGTTAATAACATTTAGAGTAACTAAGTAAATTATATAAAATTATAAATAATTTAGATATATAAGGATTAAATATAAATTTAATCTATCTAGTAAGTTTCTTTAATAAATATCCTTTTTAGTAAAATCTACAATAATTAATTTAATTAATTTGAAATCAGGACTACCAAAAGTTATGAAGTAACTTATTAGATACTTATTTGACCTAAAAATACTCTTCTCAAATGTACTAAGTAAGAAGGTCATAAACATTTAAGTTAGTTTAAACGACTTTGGGGTGATTGAATCTCTTTTCGATTTGTAGTATAGTTAGGTGTGTGTCTAGACAAAACTGGGCAATTCCATAATTGGTGAATGAAATGTAGCACATCTTAAGAAGAATCCCCGTTCTAGTAAAATTGTTGTCCCCAATATATAGCAAATGTTTCTCGACCTCACTGATTACAGTTACCTGCGGAAAACATCGTTGGAGTCCAACTCGTCTAATACGCGATACATAGTATATCACGTATCTAGTCTAGGGTAACAATCATTCCACAGAAATCTAGCATTTTTTGTCGTCTTTCATCCCCCAAACTATCTACCCATCACTTGAAAGCACCAGACTGTCACTGATAACTTAAGCAATAGAAACCGTTGTGTCTGTCTATAGGTTAGTGACAAAACATAGTTAGGCTTTTGTACAAGCACATACAGAATATACACCATTCTTTTGTCCCCTTCAAACTCTTACACACAGCCTGGCTTTGAATATTGTTGTGAGCAACGTCTGCATGAAATAATCCGTCGGAAGCCAAATCCAAAGCAAAAATCTGGCGGAATAATCTCAGAGCCACTGCCTTAGCGAGTCCTCGTCCACGATATTCTTCCTAAAAGGGTTTCAGTAACTAGATAATGTAGTCGAGATTGAGGCCATACCTCAACGTGTAGACTCTTTAAAGAACCATCCAAACCTTTTGAGTAAAGTCAGCGTCATAGCAAATGAGCAGGTAGAAAGAAAAACATACCTAAAAATGCCCACGCTATCATGACACCTTCATCGTTTTCAACGGCCACGTTATGGAGAATCTTCATTGACTCCCTGAAGCAAAATTAGTCTTCTCTTCACCCCTTCGAATGAGGAACATACGAAGTATAAGGAACACTAGTCCGTTCAAGTACCAACCCAATTCGCTCGTCTCCCACAATGCCCCACTTCAGTCCCTTCTCCAACTCTTTAACTTGAGGAATCTCATCCATCCTAAAGATAAATTTATCATGTTCAGGCGACGCCCTCTTTATCAAGCCATGCTTCTCCAAGAGCCCCAAAAGCTTAGAATTTAAACTCCCAACCATTATGATCCCCTCACTTTCCCTTGGCTTGTTCGCGTTCTTGATATAATCCCTCTCAATATCCTTGACCTTCTCCAGAAGTTTCAGAAGTTGTGAGTCACAGATTTTCTCTTTCTGCTTTTCGTTTGTCACCTTTTCAAATGAGGAATATATCCACAACTCAGTATTGGGACCCCTCTCAAAGTCCAAAAACGCAACCAGAAAATCATCATTCCCAGAGGAGATGGATAATACGTGGGAATTCGGTGTTTGACCACCATTTGTCTTCATAAGCTGGAGTCTGCGGAGGGTGGGAAGGGAGTGGGGTAGGTGTTGGGTGAGAACGGCAAGTATTTCAGTGGTAGCGTTGGGGTGGTCTTGGATTGTGAAGTCCATTTTTGTGAGGTTTCTGGTTTTTCTTGCGTTTGCCTTGTTGGTGTGTGTGTTGTTTGGAGCGGTGTATTTTTCGTTCTCTGCTTACTTAGGAGTCATCTAGGCGTCACGTGTGCGAGCCACCGGATAAAATTATGATACGATATTTTATTTATTTGGTTATCAGATCGTATGGATTTTCTGATCGTCTTATTCAAGCATGTGGTGCTGCGGTGTTCACAATTCAAAGTCCCCCCACACCTTCTCATTAGAGGAAAGAAGAGATGCATAACTAGAACGTGAAAATTCACTTCGATCACGGAACCTGTCCCGAAAATGTCAAGAACTATAAAATTCTATTTACTATGAGTAAAAAGTTCAAGTCTCTAGTTTCCTATATCACGTGTTTTCGTATAGAATACGTGACTCGTATATTTTGTTGTATTTCACTCTAACAAAGTAAACCCCTCTATGAAAGGAGATTTTCTACTCTAGAAACCCTCTTAATATTTAAAAGAACAATGTGCCTTACTACTAGTTATATTAACAAAGCACTAATAGAGTCTTTAGTAAAATAATCTAGTAAAATAGCTATTAGTATAGTATAGAGGATAGACGAGTTAATAGTATAATTTAAAGGGTACTTAGTAGTATTATATAGTGAAAATTATAAAATCATTTTTCTATTCGTCTTTTATATCGTCTATCTTCTATATATTAACTTTCTATATAATATTATATATTCTCTCTAGTATAGTTTTATTAATATCTCTATCTCTTATACTAGAGAAAGCTAATTTAATCTTTTTTTCTCTATTTTTAAATCGTAATTAAATCTCTTTACTATATAAGTACTATTATATTTTATTTACTAATTATAGGATTAACTAATTTCGTTCTAGTATATACTAAGAAATTAATAAAGAAATATTTACTTCTCTAGAAACGAATTTAGTTAATTAAAATTATCTTACTTAACTATCTTAAGAAAGTTTTATATAGATAGAGTAGGAATATATCTAATATTCTTTATCTTTATAAATCGAGAAATTCTATTTAATTAACTTTATTACTTTAAATAAAATTAGATAACTATTCTAGATAAGTATTAGATTAAGAGAGTATAGAGTATTAAAGGTTATAGAGAATTAATTAATTTATATAAGTAGTCTAGCTAAGTGTATATATAAGAAGTAAATGATAATTATTAAGATAATATAGTTTATTAGCAAGTCGATTATATTATCGAGTCGATTACTTTTCCTTAGTATTACCTTCTAAAACTTTAATACATGTTTTCTTTAACTATTTACTATAGAAATTTAAACCTAAGAAGCGCGAATTACTCTAGCTATCGAGGCTATTTAATTATCTAAAAAACTAAGTAAACGCTCTATAGTAAAAATCTATAAATTACTATATATAACTCTTTTCGACAGAATAGCTAGCTAAACCTACTACTCTAATTCTTAAGCTAATTGTTATAAATTAACTAAGTTAGAAGAGGAGGTGATTATTCGATATATACTCGATATAGATTCTAGAGGATTTACGCTCTAGCTCGCTAGTATAGAAGATATAGCTAATTTTATTCTTAAATCACAAGGGAAGACATGTCGATAAGCTCTAGGCACATCGATTTATATAATAACAACTAGCTCTTAAGACGCGTTTTAATCGCGTTTATAATTTCTAAAGGGCTCTATACGAAGATCTAGAGCTAATTAGCGTATAGTTTCGACTTGTTATAAATATATAGGCTCTAACTCTCTCTCGGCCGTCTAGTACCGACTCGCTCTCTTAGGTGTTCTAGACCTCTTCTAACCTAACTAAAGTACTTTTATAATTAACTCTTATACGAAATCGTATAGCCTATCACTAAGGAAGCTTACTAACTCCACTTTTTCAAATAGTTACTATATTAGTAAAGAGTATAGAGCAAATAGTATATAATATAACTCTTTTATCTATAGAGGTTTATACTCTTCGCGTAGTAAATAAAGCACTAAGTAAACGCTATAGAGCTAAAAAGACTCGTGTCTATTAAGGAGAGGCACTTATAGTAGAGAATATACAGGATATTTTAGCTTAGAAGGATATAGATAAGTAAGTACGACGCGTTATATATAAGGCGAGGGTTAGTTGTTAGAAGAGGCAACCTTCTAGGCGACGCTATAGAACTTATAGAAAAGCTGTTTACAACGCGCGAACTTGTTAAGAAGTTATAGATATATCTAGTTCGTTAGATTCTAAGAGCGATAATTAATTCAATATATTATAGTTGATTTATTTAGATATAAAGTTCTACGCTAAGAAAAAGTAATCGACTCGGTAATATAATCGATTCGCTAATAAACTACGTTAATAAATAAGTATAATAAATAAGTATAATAAATAAGTATAATAAATAAGTATAATAAATAAGTATAATAAATAAGGATTCTATATAATAGAGATATATTAAGAAAGTAGATTAAATAAGAAAGTAGACCTAGTATAATATAACTCTCTAGAAGATAGCGTCTTTATTAAAAGCTATTATCTAATTCGAGTATTATAAGGAACTAAATAAGTAGTAGAGTATATAGATGTAGTAGAATAATTAATATTCTATTAGAATATAGAATAAACGATGCCTCTATCGTACCTCTGTCTACTCTATAGTTATATAGACCTAGAACTCTCGGATACTTTCTTCTATCTATATACTTCTCGAAACTATCTATAGTATTAGTAGTATTAGCCTTCTTATAGACTACTGTCGAGTTACATCTATACGTTCGTCGCCTCGCTAAGACTACGTGCTTACTAAGCCTCTAGTTAATCTAACTCTCTTAATCTAAGTCTCTTATAAGTATTAAATAACTAATATCTATAAGATATAGTTATTATATAAATAGAGTATACTTTTAAGGTAGTAACTTCTTTATAAAGCTATTAGCTATTATACTAGTAGTAGAGACCTAGTTAATATTAATATACTTTTCTTAAACTTTCTATCTAAGCTAGCTCTAAATAATATTAATATACTTAAGTTTAGTATTAAGCTTTAGAGTATCTCTTTATAAGAGATAAATAG
The DNA here is from genome assembly GCA_001399465.1 of Hymenoscyphus scutula. NCBI lineage: Eukaryota > Fungi > Ascomycota > Leotiomycetes > Helotiales > Helotiaceae > Hymenoscyphus > Hymenoscyphus scutula. Next base: position 4,830 of record LKTO01000112.1, on the reverse strand, counting down.
TTTATTAATTATTATAGTAGATATTTAGATTATCTTAAATATATAGCTTAATATAGCTAAATAAGTATATCTACTATAAGAACTTCTTTATAGTTATAATAAGAGCTCTAAATTCTAACTCTATACTTAAAGTAGTTATATATTATTATTTTATTAATTTATAGTATATTAGACCTCTATATAGTTAAAAGTAGTATCTAATAGAGCTTTTCTAGGTTTCGATATTATTAGCGAATATAGTATCGCTCTAGAAGAGAAAGGAATCTACGCCTTAGAAGTTACTATTAAACTTAATTACTAAATAAGACGTTTCTACTAAGTAGTATAGTAAGTAGTTAATAGTCTAGAGATATTAAGGCGATAGATTATTAGAGTATATAGTAAATACTTATAAATTAAACTATAAAGAAAGACTTTATATAAGAACGAATAACTAAAGAAAGAAGTATATAAGAAAGTAAGATAGATATTCTTATAAGAACGTCTATTCTTAAGCTAAGTAATACGTGAAAACTAAGCGTATAACTAAGCGTATAACTAAGTATATATATAAAAGTTATACGTGTATATAAAAGCTATAGTTAGAGTATAACCTCTAATATAGATTAGTTAGATATTCTAAGAGTCTTAAAACAGCTCTATAGATATCTAGTCTTATATAGTAAGAAGCTAAGTTTATACTCTCGACCTTTTACTAATATCTAGTAATTTAAGAAGAAGAAGCTATACTTTTCTAGAGTACTAGCTTTATTATAGAGAGTAGCGTTTATAGTATTTAAGTAATAATAATAATAAATTAGCTTATAAGACTTTAAATATAGTCGTTCTAAATTGACTAGAGCTTTCTTCTAAGTCTATTCTAGATGATTTATACGTCTAAAAAGTATATAGCTTTACTAAGCTACTATATTTAATATCTCGAAAGTAGCTATTTCTTAAATTTATTAACTTTAGATTAATTTTCCTTAGAATAAGTAATAATTATATTATCTATATATAGTATAAGAGTAAGCTAGCTATTTAATAAGAGATAATAGAGTCTAGAGACTAAGTAGAGGTTAAACTTAGTAAGAGTTTTAATAATATCGTTATACTAAAAGTAAGCTAATTCTCTAAGGCTATATAGTACTATAATTACGTTCTATTCTTATCTACTTTACTTATATTCTTTAGAATACTTATACTAGATTAGCGAGTCTAATTTAGTATTTATATAGATGTTAATTATATTATATAATCGAGTCTCTAAGTTATAGACTATAATAATAGCTATTATTATATAGAACGTTTATATAGCTAAAGTAGTAGTATAGATCTTCTAGTCTATCTATTAAAGGTCTTCTCTTATATATCTAGACCTATATTAAAGAAAGAGAGTTATTATTATCTAGTTATAGAATAAGATTAAAGATAATTTTTAACTTTAGAGTATTAATCTTCTAGTTATATACTTTTTATAAGTTATCTTTAAAAGAATAGTATAGTATCTCTCTATATATCTTTAGAGGTAGTAGTATCTTATTAGAGCTTATAGTAAATACTATAAATTAAACTATAGAGGCTATCTATATATAAGAAGATTTAATTATCCTTTCTAAACTAGAGTTCTTATCTTCTTATATACTTATATTACTTATATATATATACTATTAAGTATATATATAAAGTATATAATTATATATAGATATTTTTTATATAGGTTTTAAAGTAGTCGACTCGATAATATAGTCGACTTAGTAGTAAACTATATTAAATAAATATCTTAATACTATCTAACTTAACAAGTTAAAAGCTTTATCTATAACGGTTCTAACTACTACTCTACTAAGACAAGACTCTAGAAGGAACTCGGCTAATTAGAAGTGCCTTACTTTAGTAAGATCTCTTACTTTAGTAAGATCCCTTACTTTAGAAGATCCCTTGCTTTAGTAAGATCCCTTGCTTTAGAAGATCCCTTGCTTTAGTATACGCTAGACGCACCTTATATATTTAAGAGCCTCTAGCTCCTAGGCTTTTATCCTTCTTCTCTTCTCTCCTTAGCTTAGAATCCTTATATTTAACAGTTTCTACGATTCTACAACCTATACTATAGGCCTTATATACGTATCGATATATTATTCTAAGCTTGTATATACTATCTAGGAAGGCTATAGATAATCTCCCTGCCTGTCTATCTAGCGTGATAGAAGAACTCTACGATCTTTAACTACCTAGCTATAGTACTTTTCAAAAAGAAGTTAAGAAGATCTAGTAACTAGAGAGTTCTAGATATAACTACGTAATAAGACGAGTATTCCTCGAAGTAAAACATACTAATATTAACTACTACTACTACTATAGTATCATTATAATAGAAAGTGCCTTTAGAGGTTACTACTTAATATATATTCTATAGACAAGGACATCTAAATCTATAACAAGATAATAACAATTCTCTAGTAGCTTAGCTTAAGTACTAGCTAGACTCTAACTACAACGACGCCTCTAAACCCTTAGACACCTTGCGAGAACAAGTCTAAGAACTTAGCTAGGACTAGTCGCGAACCTAGGAGTTACTTAAGAAGCTTCTTAGCTAACTTTCACCTTTAAGCAACTCTGATATTAATCTCTAAACGGCTATACTATTACTTCTAAATATTATACGATTAATAGAATAAAACCTAGAATCAACGATAATAAGCTATAAGTACTTAGTAAAGTTACTAGACCTATAGCCTCTATCCGACAGGATAGATCTTATATTCTTAGGTTAGAAGATCTAGATATAAGGGAAATTCAGAAGTAATAGAGACTAGTTCTAGAATAAGGCAGAAAGGATGTTTTATATCTTTAATTATATAATAGATAATACCTAGAAACACCTTTAGCCGCGAATAGATAAGGACTCCTAGACCTACTTCGTCTTAGTAGAAGAAATAATTAACTACCTTACTTCTATTTTCGTTAATCTAAACTAAGTAAGAGATGTAAGATATAAGTATAATTATCTAACGATAAAGATTATATAAACCTTCTAAGAATTCTAAACCTAGTTTCTACACCTAGCTAGAGAAGTATAGATTCTCTAGGAATGCCTTCGCCTAGACCTATATAATCGACTTATAACTCTACTCTAAAGAGGAATAGCTCTAATGCTATATATACTAGATACCTACTAGAAACTAGTAGTTAATTATTTATTGTTGAATATAGAGCTTAGACGAATTAATATAAGAGAGAAGCGCTAAAAGATATTCCGAGAGAAATCTACATAACCTACTTACTCTTCTGCTCCTGCTTAGAGCTATATAACAGCCTCTACACTACTTGCTATATATAGACCAGGCCTAGCTTCTCGTACAACACCTGCCGCTCCTCTTCGTAATACTAGTAAGCTCTCTTATACTAGTAAAGCAAGAAGACTAGCGCCCGCGGATGCGAATACTAACTGTTACAACTGCTACGGAAAAGGACACTACGCTGCTGCCTGTTCTAAGCTAAAGCGTATAGACCTTAAAGAAGTAGAAGAAGAAGAAGAAGATAAAGACGCTTTAGACGAATTAGAAAAAGAGGAACCCTAGGCTAAGACTCCTGCCTAGAGTATACTCTTAGTCTAGAAAAGATTAACCTAAGTCGATTAATAGATAGAAAGCACTTTATAGTTCTATATACTCTTATAAATAATAGAATTACTATTACAACCTACGCTCTTATTAATACTAGAGTAAATAGCTTTACTTTTATTAATACTACATTTACTACTAAGATAGTAAAATTTTTTAACCTTATCTCTTAAAAGCTTATATAAACTATTACTACTAAAGGGTTTAATAGTAAATTAAGTAAATCTATTATCTACTTTCTTACTCTTTAACTCTCTATAGATAGATACTAATAAATAGATATTCTCTTCTATATTCTTAACCTTAGAAACTATAATATTATCCTTAGACTTAAATAGATAGTATACTTTAACCTTTAGCTTAATCTAGAACAAGGAATACTAATATAGCTAGATAATAATAAACTACTAACTTTTTAAAGAGAAATCTATATATCTAGAAGCTATATATACTCTTAATAATACTAGCTAGAATACTAGCGAGATGTACTAGCTAGAGAATATATAATAAATTAAGAGGATATATAATGTTAAGATAGCTAGTAAGTCTTACTACCTTATATAATCCTCTCTCGCTCTACTCGCTCGCTCTTATCTAGAACGCTATTAGAAGAAGACTTAGGTTATAAGAGCTAGGAAATAGTCGAAATCAAGACTATTAGACGTAATAAGTATAAATAGAATATATAAGATAAGATATATTAAATATAGTAAGAACTTAGTCTATAGAAAACTATACTCTTATAGCCTATTATAAAGAAGTTAGTTTCTATACTATAAGACTTACCTTTAGTAAACATCGCTTATATTAGTATAAATAGATTCTACTTTTAATTACGACGAAAGAAGAATAAGTTCTTTATAATAAGCCTATATAAATTAGACTAAGTAATCTAGAAGAAAGAGACTCTAAAGAATAACGATAAAGTAACTCTCTAGGATATTAAGAACAAGCTTCCTCTATAATATCGTTTATATAAAGACGTATTCTTAAAGGCTATATTAGATAAGCTTCTACTCTACTATTTCTATAATTATTAAATTAAGCTTAAAGCTCTAAATACTCTAGAGTATAGCTTACTATATAACTAGTTAATAGACAAGCTTAAAGTAATTAAGTAGTACCTAATTAAGAACCTCGATAAGAGCTTTATTAAGTTAAGCTAAGTACTCTTTACCTTACCTACTCTCTTTATATATAAACTAAATAGTAGTCTACGCTTCTATAT